>JANHAO010025771.1:0-11265 GCA_026873985.1 Saraca asoca
TCAATAATTGCATGAACACTTAGTAATCAATGAAGGATTAATCTCAAGTTTAGTAAACCCCTTTGGACTAGTTCTGATTTACATTATGTTACAACCCTTATTTTATTGTTTCTTGTCAATTTTGCTACTGCAACCAACCCCCCTTATTCATCTCTTAATTTGATTATTAATATTAGAGGATCTAAGGGGACGACCTGGGCTGCCTTATACTGCAAGAAGCATAGGGTAATCCGGCTTATAAATCTTCTAATTTGACTGGCCTCGGCAGCCTGTCAGTAAGATTCTTGAGCGTTTCAATATGCACAATTTTAAGCAATGAGTACCCTTTTAGCCCAAAACTATAAGCTTGATTGGTCAATGTGTTCTAGCACTCTCAAAGAGAAAAAGGAGATGAAAAGTATTTTATACCTTAGTGTGATTGAAAGTCTAATGTATGCCATATTTTGTGTATAGCCAAACATTAGCCTGGCATTGGGTCTGCTAGCTCGTTATTCATCTAATCCAGATCAACAACATTAGAAATGTGTTCAACGGGGTCTCTAGATACCTTAAAGATACTCGAGATTATTGGTTATGTTACCAAGGTGGTAACCTATGGTTACAAGGGTACACTAATGCTGATTGGGGTAGGGATAGAGATGAGTAGAAGTCTACATCTAATTATATTTTTCTACTCAATAATGGAGCTATTTCTTGGAGCAGTAAAAAGTAGACTTGCATGACTTTATCCATGATGGAGGCTAGGTTTATAACTAGGGCAGCTGTTATGCAAGAAGCCTTATGGCTTAGTCCTTTCCTTCGAAATTTAGAAGTTGGGGCTCTTAATGAGTCAGTCACTATTCATTATGATAGTATGATTGCATTAACTTATATAAAGGATTTAGAGTATCATAAAGACCAAACATGTAAGGATTAAGTATAATTTTATAAAAAGACACAATTAAGAAAAGGAAGTACATTAAAAATACATGCCTATGGGTCAAATAGTGGTGGATCTATTGGCTAAACTTATTCCACCAGCCCTTTTTGCCAAGCATGTTTAGGCAACGGGACTCCGTAATCTGTAGCTCCTTATTTGTATTTTTTTTCCATTGTCATTTGTTTAGTGCCTATGTTAATTGAAGGAATGTATTACTTATGTGTTAATGCGATAAATATTCTTCATTCATTTTCGTGCATATTCTTATTTTTGCTTCGTAATAAACAATTATGGTATGTCAAACATAGGTTATAGATAGATTCTCCCACACAAATAATCCATCTTTATTTTTTGTGTAAGAATAGAGATTAGACTACTTACGTAAAATAAGCATAATTTACATGTCACAATGGCATGCCATCTAGTAGGAAATATGCCTTATTTTGACTAGTGTTACAATTTCTAGCTTGTAACAACTTGTGTTTCTTATAGTCACTTTGAATTAGCATTATTATTGCTTTATTCAGAATTAGGTAATATTAAATTTATTGAGCATGTATGACCACAAATACATGTTAACCTATGTGACCAAGTGTGAATTCTTCTATGTGATGAATTCAGGTTAGTCATTTGTATGGTATTTATTGATATACACTTCTAAAACTTGTTTTTTTTTTCTCTAGAGGAAGATCATATTTTTCTCTTGATTTGTTCAAGTGAGAGTTTTAGTTGAATTAAGTGGGAGATGATAGTAGTAAATCATTTATGTGGGAAATGATACCATAGCACGTGTGCATATCATATGTGTATAAATGACCAAATAGAGAATAATTTGAAGTGATCCTTATCTTCACATATGTGAGTTTTCTCTGTGATCAGATATACTTTGTTTATCTTGATACTCTTAGTAACTTTTGTTTGTTATTTGATGACTTGAAATTAGAATATCTATTTTCACAAGGGATCAAGATGATTATGACAATTTAGCCTAAGGGAACTTGATCGGGTAGATGAATGGTTTTAGGTTATTAAATAATGGTATAGAAGGAAAGATCTGGTGATACATAGATACATAGATGTTGTAATTTGTACTTGATAAGGCACCATATTAGTTTGTGTAATAAGATCAAGTGCTATATGATTTGAATGAAGAGTTGACTCATTGTTTGGTATGTTTCATGAGTTAAAGATGTGTTCTTACTTAACAAAGGGATTAAAGATAGACAAACTAATATATATCAGCTACATTTTGGGGTATCGTAGGCATGATTAATGTTTATAGGATCATTGGCTTAATAACTTAAGGGTTATCATGATAACTTGTGAGTTATCTTGTAATCTCGTCTACTTGTGACATATAATCAGATTTGGGTTGAGGAAAAGTCGCCTATGTATACTTAACAGTTGCATGGTGAGATGGTTTCATTTTTGTGCCTTGGGTCACACACCCTTGTAACAAATATGCATAGAGTGTATGAGTTTTGTCTTGTTATTTTTTAGTTTAGGCTATTTTATTTGATTGAAGTGGTCACAAGTTTTATCTAGTGCGAGTGGGAGCTATTGGAATATTTAAGCCAATGAGCACAAATATCTAAATGTATGCATAAGATTACACTTGATAGATTTAGTTATTAGTAAAGTTACTAAGTATTGACACTTAAGTGGTATATTCTTTGTGAACCTCATCATTAATATTGGTCCACTCTAATTAGTGATCAACAAATTTTATAATGCAATCTCAATCCACATGACAGTTATATAAGAAAGAAAAGGATTTCTAAATTCCAACATGTGTTGTTTCTCATTTATGACAGAATTATTGAGGAAAGATAAATATGTGTCTTTTAGTTCATTCCTTAAGATAATTCAAGTTTATTTTCCAACTAGGTGGATCAAATGTGTGAGAAAAAAAAATGTATCTTTTTAATCTCCTACACATATGACTATGTTTAATTTACTAATAATAAGGTGAAAATTTACCACACCAATAGTGGAGAATTTGTGGGGTTTATTATTAGAAATTAAACATATGTTCATCTTTATAACTATTGAGGAAGAATAAGAGGAAAAAAAAACTCTTGATTCCTCATGTATGATTTTTTAGCTTAATTACACTTCATGATTATAAGATAATGATTGAATTAAGTGTTGTAGTTATGGCTTTTTGGTATGTAACCATTGGACAACCAAAAAACATGCTTTCTGGATAATGTGACTAATGTTATTATATGTTGTATACAAAAATTGGCCTTGCAAGGATAAGCCCTCGAGTACAATAAAGACCAAGTCTCATAATGAGCGGCAACAGCAAAGTAATTCCGAACATCAAGCCACGCCTCGCTTGTCATAGTATGACGACACTGCAAGGGGGTTTGGGTACATTTCGTGAAGGACGGTCCAGCAAAGAAGCCATGAGACCAAATTGTCGAGTGACCAGCCACTCCGCTCATGATCGCCTTCTCACTACAACAACACCTAACTCGCTACAGTAGAACCCGCAATGCCTCCAAACCAGACTTTCTTGTTCAGGACATCTAGCAGTAGACACAAGTCCACCGCCAGCCTAGGGGGACCATTCAGTAGCCTACTTTCTGCAATAGTCTGATTGTAGCCCTCTTTGTTATCTTTTCTCATTTATTATTTGATGTAACACAACTGTAACTTGTAATTAATGCATGTAACCCCTTCCTTCTTTTTCTATAAATAGGATTACATTGTTAAGAAGAGGGGCAAGAGGACAATCTTATAAGCAGAAACTCTGCAAATCACTTTATACTAATAAAATCTCTGTCGTGGATGTAGGATCCGGTGCCATCCGAATTTGGCCGAATCACGTTAAACTGGTTGTCTTTTCCATCTTCTTCCTCTCAGTCTTTTCTCTTCCACACTTCAAAGGCAACATTGGATCCTAGAACTCCTCCTTACTGATTGAAGTTTGGGTCATCCATACAAACCAGATTTCACCATCAACATTTTGGCACCGTCTGTGGGGATCCATCTGCTTTCTAAAGTTTCTATTGCAGTCTAATCATGGCCAGAGGAAGAACAACTCGGAGTTCCACAGCTCCAGCTTCTCAGCAGCACACCGTTACACCTGAAACTTAAGAGGTGCAAACACCCAACTAGTCTCGATCAGCACTCAAAAATACAGTCAAAGAATTGGCTGAGACTATCAAGGTGCTTGCTTAGGCACAACCACAAAATGCCCAAAGACAAGAAGAAGTCATAGCTCAACTCCAACAGCTTCGTGAAGAAGCCTAGAGACAGGTCCGCGACGATCACGACAGCCAGCGATCGGGGGGCTCACAGCGAGCAGAAAGCTTGATCCCTCATCATGAAGGATATCGATCGACAATGGAAGAAGTTCTCCTGAGGCTGAAATAGCTAGAAGAGCATCCTTAACATCAAAGCAATCAGCCTCGCTACGAGGAAACCTCACCATTTTCTGTGGAAATTGAGAAGCAACCTCTCCTGCAGAAAATCAAAATGCCCGCAATCCCGTTGTATGACTGGAACAACGACCTAAGCGATCACCTAGACTCGTTCAATATTCAGATGGACCTCCATACGATCAACCCCTTGATGAAGTGCCGTGTCTTCCCTACCACGTTAGGGACAATACCTCGTGCTTGGTTCAGGTGCCTCCCCCCACACAGTATCGATAGTTGGGAGGAGTGTCAGAGGAAGTTTGTCGACCAATATCAGGCACTGAAGAAGCAACTCATGCCTCCTTGCCATCTTGCAATGATTTTCTAGTGCAAGGACAAGTCACTCAAAGACTATCTGGCTTGGTTCAGGCACGAGGCCAACTTCTTGGAAAATCCTTCGGAGGAGAGTGTTCTAACAGCCCTCTCAGTAGGACTGCGTAAAGACGGCAAGCTATACAGAAGCCTTTACAAGTCCCCCACTCGGGACCTCATCGAATTCTATAACCGGATGACCAAGCAAATAAGATAGGAAGAAACCTTCGAAACGGAGGAACCCAAGCACAAAGGGAGCCATAATGATCCCTCCATGAGCAAAAGAGGGGTAGCGAGAGTTACGACAACCCCACTCCTCATTTCACAAAGAAGGCAAAACCTTAGTGGACCAAAGACTACTTCGAGAGTTATAGCATCTTGTCAGACACTTAGGACAGAATCTTTGCCATGGAAAGGCACAACGAGGACTTCGAGAAATCACGGACATTAAGGACATCCTCTAAATCTAGAGACCAAAGTTGATTTTGTGCTTATCATAATGAGGCTAGACATACCACCTCAGAGTGTCGGATACTAAGAGATGCCATATAAGACCTCATCAGAAGGGGCCGATTACAGGATTATGTGGTAAGACCATCAGGACAACGCGCTCAACAAGCTCAGTGAGTTATCACCTAAGAGCCTGAGCCCTTCGTTAGGACCATATTCTAATCCTGTAATTTCTCAAGGGTGTTTGGCTATATCAACTGTTGCACACTGAATCAATAAAAATTACTGATTGGCCAAAGCATTATGTAGACAGAAGTCTTCTTTCACTACAGCGAATGGTTTTCACCTCGCTACAGCATCTCTCCACTAACATTATCTCAAGCAAATGAGTTTCACCTTACAAAAAAAAATCGAGGGTGAGACGGCCCTTGAGCCTACCTCGTAACGCCTGAGGGTGAGACAGCCATTGAGCCTATCTTATAATGCCCAAGGGTGAGACAGCCCTTGAGCCTACCTCGAGGCTTCGAAAATAAAAATAAAAAACAAAATTGAGGGTGAGACGGCCCTTAAGCCTACCTCGCAACGCCTGAGGGTGAGACGGCCTTTGAACTTACCTCGCGTCTATGAAAACACAAAATCGAGGGTGAGACGGCCCTTGAGCCTACCTTGAGGCTTCAAAAACAAAAACAAACTGAAAACAAAACTGAGGGTGAGACAGCCCTTGAGCCTACCTCATTGTTACAAAAACTAAAAACATAGCGGACGATTTTTACCTCGCCATGACCAAAATGAAATCACTATGATCACCCGCAGCTCTCATGCGGACGAGTTTCTCGCAGTTCTTATGCAAATAAATTCCCACAGCTTTCATGTGGATGTATCTCTCAAATCTCAAAAGAGATCTCTCGGGCACAGCTTATATGCGACCCCTCTCATTCATAATGAGTTGAATAGTCAGAAAAATGGAAGCATAGCCGATTGGTCGAAAGGAGAAATTCTCATTAAGTTATCATAAGTTTACATACAATAATGCATGAAGCATTTATTACAGCTTCTAAAAAGGAGAATAACTCATCCCACATAAAGACCTCAACAAGCGAGGCAATGGTACATCAAGGGAAAAAGACTGAAAGCCTGGCACTATGATTCCTGCAAAAAGTAGCTAAAAGGCTGGCTACCAGTCATCAGGCTAGCAGAAGAGCAGCAGCCCCAGAGTTCCTCCTGCATATTCCTCCGGCACGTCCTCCTAAGCCACACATAGTAATTCAAAAAGTCATGACAGCTGGCTGGCCAGGCAGCAGTACCACATGCAACAGTCGGAGGAGGTGGCCAAAAGACACCATGAGAACCCCGTAGGAGCCTGCCAGGCAGATCTTGCACCAGAGTCATGTGCAACAGGCCATCCACGTCTTACTAAGCTTGGTCAGAAGCCAAGACACCAAAGCGCAGGGGGCTCTTTAGTCTCCTCCATTGAGTTTCTCTGGGACGAAAGAAAGAATACCCCCAGTTATAAATAGACCCGCTCAGCCCTTTGAGGAATCCAGAGAAAATCTAAATCTTCATCCAATCGTCTAAAACAAGCAGCAATGCCACGCGAACGGCCAAAAATGGTGAACAGGAGAAAGCATGGCCTAAAGCAGAATGAAAAGATATCTGACATAACATTTCAGTCAAAGAAGGACACTGACTAAAGATACGAATCAAGCCTCAGAAACATGCAACTCCTGGCTCGCAAAACAAACCAAGAGTAGGGGGCTTATGTTGTATACAAAAATTGGCCTCACAAGGATGAGCCCTCAAGTGCAACGAAGGCCAAGTCTCACAGCGAGCAGCAATAGCAAAGTAATTCTGAGCATCAAGCCACGCCTCGCTCGTCGCAGTACGACGACGCTGCGAGGGGGTTCAGGTACATTCAGCGAATGACGGTCTAATGAAGAAGCCATGAGACTAAATCGTCGAGTGACCAGCCACTCCGCTTAAGATCGCCTTCTCGCTACAGCGACACCTAGCTCACTATAACAAAACCCATAATGCCTCCAAACTAGACTTTCCTGTTCAGGACATCGAGCAGTAGATACAAGTCCACCGCCAGCCTAAAGGGACCATTCAGTAGCCTACTTTCTGCAATAGTCAGATTGTAGCCCTCTTTACTGTCTTTTTTCATTTATTATTTGATATAACACAACTGTATGCTGTAATTAATGCATGTAACCCCTCCTTCTTTTTTTATAAATAGGATTACATTATTAAGAGGAGGGGGCAAAAGGATAATCTTGTAAGTAGAAACTCTGTTAATCACTTTATATTAATAAAATCTCTGCCGTACACATAGGGTCCGGTGCCGTCCGGATTTGGCCAAACCACGTTAAACTGGTTGTCTTTTCCATCTTCTTCCTCTTGGTCTCTTCTCTTCCATACTTCAAAGGCAGCATTGGATCCCAGAACTCCTCCCTGCTGACTGAAGTTTGGGTCATCCATACAAACCAGATTTCACCGTCAACATTATATAAGTGAAGTGAATCATAATTTGAGAAAGAGACACACACACTCAGTTATTCTATTAATTCTACTCGGGTCTCTATTCTGCAAGAAAAGGAGTAAACAAATTTTTCATTTTATTTTTCATAGTGTTAACTTAGTTGCTAATCCTAGACACATTTTTGAAGTCATTTCTATCATCCTAGGACTATTTTACAAGATCATTAGGATCAAAGGTTTTTCATATGTTGTAGTTCACCTTACTTAAAAAGACAGATAAGTTCATGAATTTCTATAGATCGATTTTTCTATTAAAAGGTCCTTACAAAAAGGGTCATTAAATGTTATCTTCTTGACTTAGTTTTATAGTCTTAACAATAAGTTGACAAACCAATATGCACCTCTGTGACAACATCCATAGCTGGCTTCGCTATTTCTTTCACAGCACTCTATAATTGGATTTTGTGCTCTTTAAGGATAGCCACCGTGCGTGAAGGAGTTCGGCTTGCATCCAAAGTGGTGTCTTTGCCCATGTCTTTTATGCTGATTTTACTGAGTCCATCACCTTATTTACCTCTTCTTGTGAACAAGCTGCACCAATATCATAACATAGCCTACAAGTTACTCTATCAACAATAGGATCTCCTTAGCAAATAATAAATTTCCATAAGATTAATGGCTTTTTGCTGCAAGTTTCAGTTGTCACTTTTGATAAGCTTATTTTTTTTCTCATTTTCTTCACTTTCAGTAATGACGGTAAACAACCAAAAGAACTGGCAATTACAATTTGTTTTTCTATGGAAGCAATTTCCCATTCATCCAAAAATTCAAAAGCAAAAAATGGAAACACTTGAAAGCATGTAAAATTTTCAAGCATAGTGACATTAGTATAACTAAGGGGAAGAAAAGTAAATTACAATAATATCTTTATAATAAAAAATAATAAAATATTTATCTAAAATAAATAAAAAACATGTTAATCCATAAATAATGAAATGATTCATTTCAATACTTTTGTGATGAAATAAAAATTTTATTATTCGATTGAATGATTATTTCTTAAGGAATGGATATTTTCATTCTATAAGGTTTATGAAATAAATTTCTTCTTTATTTTGCATTATCATTCCATTCGACCAAATGTAACATTAGTTTTTTAGTGACGTGAAGTGTTTTTTATTGTGGTTTAAAGAAAGACATCTCCATGTGTGAATAAGTGTCTATTACATGGGTGCCAATGTATGTATGAGTTTGCATTATATGGCACACTAAACTTCCACTGTTGCTGAGGACTTATCATTATTTTAGATTAGAGCTCAAAGGTCTGACGAAAGGTTGGTAGGGAGATTAAAATTGCAAAAGTTTTTGGTTTGATCCCTCTTAAAACAATGAGGACGAAGGATTTGTCTTTTGGACAAACTAGGGATGATATATCTTGACGAGGATTGAGAATATATTTGTTATCACTAGATGAATGATGATATGAAGGGAAAAGACACATGGCAACATTACAAAAAAATATGTATTTAGCGGCAATTTTAACTGCCAGTAATAACCTTTGCGGCAGTTTTAGAAATCGCTACAGATTCATGCGTCGGGAAGAATTAGCAACAATTATTTCTGTACTTAGCGATAGTTTGTGAAATCGTCGAAAATGCTATACATAGCGGCAATTTTTCTGAATTTAGTGGCAGTTCATGCAACTGCCAAAATTGTTGTACATAGTGGTAGTTTTCCCTGAATTTAACGATGATTTTCTAGAAAAATATTTTTTTTTTGCTTTTTACGGCGGTTCAATTTACATTTAGCAATGGTTTTGCATGATTTTTTTTAAAAAAAATTATTTTTTGCGACGATTTTCTTTACATTTAGAGGCAGTTTTTCAAAAAAAAAAATTTAAAAGAAAATTACATTTGGCAATGGTTTTACACTATATTTAGCGGCAATTTTGTGAAATTTTTTTTAAAAAAATTATTTTTGACAACGATTTTCTCTGCATTTAGTGGTGATTTTGACAAAAAAAGTTTTTAAAAAATTAGTTTTGGCAGCGATTTTGTGTTACATTTAGTGTCGATTTTGATAGAAATTTTTTTAAAAAAATTATTTTTAGCAACGATCTTTCATAAAAAATTTTAAAAAATCTTTCAAAAAATTATCACTAACTGTTGTGTTTTAGAATTTTTTTTTTGTTTCCTTATCCTAATTTTTTCCTTTATCTATTACCTTACTACAAGAATAATTTATAATAAATACATATATTTTAAACAAATAAAATTGACTACAAATTTTATATTAATAATAAATATTTAAACATTTGTTTATCAAATATTAGAATTCAACAACCCTATACACAATTTAACAATCAAAGAGTTTAAATCAAGGCTATGTGTCACTACTATTATAGGAAGAGGGCCTTGCATCTGCGACATATCCATTTCCTACATCTGGTAACTGTAAAACAAAATTAGATTAAGTTATTATACTAATCTTGAAAATCATTCATATATAAATAATGTATGAAAAAATCATATTACTTTTGTAAGAATTTCTACTCTTCGTTGTTGTTTCTCTCTCAATCATATTAGTTTTGCACTTATATATTATCAGAGAGTAAAAGTAGAACTAACATTATTATTTTCAGCCACATTCACTTATACATATGATTTTATCACACTAATATAGCAAAAAATATAGTAATAAAATACAATATAAATACAACAAAATATAGCAGAATTGATCACATCAATACAACAAAAAATACAACAGTAAATACAGTAGAATATAGTAGCAAATATAGTAGAATATAGCAAAATTGATCACATCAATACAGTAGCAAATACATCAAAATACAACAGTAAATATAGTAAAAAATAACAAAATCAATACAAAAAATCCAATTCATAGAAACTAGCTCTAACTTATAACTTATGACTCTGATGTAAATGGTTTATTGCCATGATGCTCACTAGTTGAGGTGTCTAGAACACTTGATTCCCCATACCAAATCCATTTTGTGTATCCAATTAGGAATTGTTTTAGTATTAAGTGTTCATATACATCATTTCTAGTCAACCATTGCCTAAATCTAAAATTAGATCATGAACATTTTATTTTCCCTTCAACGAATCGATTTGAAAATACAAAATCCAAAAAAACCTCTAAACACTTAGCATATTTAGTTGTGTTCCTAGGCAAAGTAATCCAAAACTTGTCCATTACCTTGGCTAGTACACTACCTATCCAAAAATGAAAATTATAACAGGAGACATAAATAGCTTTCTTGCGAGGAGATCAAAAAGGAAAGAACGAAAAGTCATGAAAATAATAAAGGAGATGTATCAAACCTATGTAATTTCAATTCACAACAGATTTTATTTCTCAACTCTCAAGCCCACAAACCAAGATGCAACCTATGTTGTGTCCTTCCAAACCAAAGCAAAAGTTCGAAAGAAAATAAATGATTTATTAACTGATTAAAATAAATGAACATCATCAGTGAAATTTCCAATTTTTGTGTCTCTAAGAAAAATTAGCCAGTTAATTACCAAACTGTTAGCATGAGCCACAAATTTGGTATCTCAACATTTACTGGTCCCCTTAAATCAACTATAGATTAAATTTCTTACCCAAAAAAGATATAATTTCTTATTTTGAAACTTATGATTTTTTTAATGAATT
>JANHAO010025772.1:0-11262 GCA_026873985.1 Saraca asoca
TTGTTTAGAAATCTTAACATTCCAATAACAAAGTTATTTCAATTTGCAAAACTTTCACCATGGCAAATCATTCACAATTTCAACAAAAATTCATTCAGATAAACTTCTTAGCATTAGAGGCATCTAGAACAAACATATCCATTCAGAACATAATATTCAAAATTAAGGTAAAACATGTAACTTTCCTAACAACAAGTCATATTCCAAATGTAAACAAAATTCAAGATAAATTATCACTAGAAATCCAATTTGTCAAAATTCATAACATATTATCTAACAAATCACTTTGTAAAACAAAATGGGATTTGCAAAGGGTGGGACTATCTATTCACCTCCAATCTGTCGAACTCTTAGAATTTGGATATTTACAAACTCCATATTTTATCAGAAATCTATCTAAAGCAAAATAACAATAAAATTTTTCAATTTCATCAACTTTGCATTTTCGAGTTTTTACACAATTTTCTTGACATCTAGCTATAGGGTACCATAAAATAAATTGGATGATCTAGGATTGCTTACCACTTCACGGAGTACCAACAGGCAACTCGCCACTGGCTGGAATGCCACTAGCGGCCCGAAACTGGTGGCTAGTTGAACTGCACTACAAAGGGTTTCCAACATAAGTATCTTGAGAAACTAGCTGTAGGATTACTATAGAATAAATTTGATGATCTAGGAATACTCACCGGAGTCTAAAGTACTAGTGGCCAGCTCACCATTGATGGAAGCTTTGCCGGTGAGTCAAATCTGGTCACTGGCCGAAAAAGAGGAAGGGCTAGCCCAAACTCGCTGGTAAGGAGAAAAGCAACAACATCAAGTTATAGCCAAGCTCGTGGTCGTCAAGGAGTTACACCGCAACTAGAGCTCATTGATTCAAGGAGAGTCGAAGAAGTAGAGGTCACCGGAGAAAGGAGGAAGAAGACACAAGGGAGTGTTCGGCTAAGGAGAAGCAACACATATCGGGGAAGAAGAAGACAATGCCAGAGGGGAAAGATGGTTGGCGGTCGGTGCCGGAGGTGAAGGTTGGAAGTCGGAGAGTGAAAAAAGCTTTGGTGGGAGATGGGCAAGGAAGAAGACAACGTGAGGAATAGGGAGAAGCTTCGAGAAAAATGGTTGAAAGAGAAGGCTGGCCTGGGTAGATTTATAAATAAAAATGAAATGGAAAAAATTATATTTTAGCCCCTAGACTTTTCACCGACTTAAAAATAAGTCCTCCTAAAATGAAAATTTGCAATTTAGTCTTTACAAAGTTTTCACTTTAATCCTTTCCTTTATTAATTTTTTTTAGGTGTTACACTTTGTTATCCTTCATGTATGATTTATTTCCAACTCATCACTTGATCCATGTGAAATAAAGTGAACACTATGAAACTTTTCTTTCTTATGTCATTTTCCACTTGACTAATAATAGAGATCATCTCATTGATAGTCTACTTACCCTTCTAGGTGTGATATGATATCTTGAAAACATCAAATTGAGTAGGAAGAGACTCTAAAGCACACCAAACCAAATAACTATTTCCTAAGTCTATGTTCATGTCCTCTAAACGATTATAGTATTGCATTGGTTTCATGATGTGCTCACAGATCTCACTAACACCATCATAAGTAGTTGTTGACAATAAAAATGAGGAGGGGTAAAAGAAGTCCCACATTAATGAGAAGTTAGATAAACTTGTGCGTTATAAGATTGGGAGCTCACCCCTTCTCACAAGTAAGGGCCTTTTTGAGAAAAAAGGACTAAACCGTGTGGATACATCCCAGGACGACCCCGTTGATACATCCAAAGTGGACAATACCTCACGTGGGGCAAGTTCACCCCAATCATCATCATTAGCGCCATTTGTGAGGACCCTTTGTCGATACCACATACAAGCCCACCCAACTAGGGGGCTAATATTGATGGTAAAAATGAGGAGGGGGTAAAAGAAGTCCCACATCGATAAAAAGTCGAGTGAGCTTGTACCTTATAAGGTTGGGGGCTCACCCCCTCTCATAAGTAAGGGCCTTTTTGAGAAAAAAAAAAGGACAAGATCATGTGGATACATCTGGGGATGACCCCGTCGATACATCCAAAGCAGACAATACCTCATGTGGGGCAAATTCACCTCAATTATCATCATTGACGTCGTCTGTGGGGACCCCCTGCCTATACAACGCACAAGCCCACCCAACTGGGGGGCTAATGTTGATGGTAAAAATAAGGAGGTGGTAAAAGAAGTTCTATAGAGATGAGGAGTCGAGTGAGCTTGTGCCTTATAAGGCTAGAGGCTCACCCCCTCTCACAAATGAAAGCCCTTTTGAGAAAAAAAAGAACAAAACTGTGATCCAAAGTGGACAATACCTCACATGAGGCAAGTTCACCTCGATCATTAGTAGTTTTCTTCAATAATGAGAAGTAATGTCCTTTCTTGGCCTTATCAACTTCATGAATTTCTCAGCCATAGAGTCCATAAAGCTTTGGCATTTGGATAGTCTACAATGTTTTGTCTGATAGTCTTATCCATAGTATACTTTATAACCATCAAGCATACTTTATTAGAATGTATCCACTTGTCATGAAGAGCCCTTAGGCAGCAGTAGAGTTATCATCCATCACTGGTTCCTCCTCTCTCAGTGTCAAATCCAAGTTGGTGATTGACAAATATAATTTCAATGACTTAGTCCTATCCTTATAATTGGTTTTATTCACTACTTTTATAGAAATTAATTACATAAACAATGAAGATTGAGGAAATATTAATTTATGAAATTAGTCATAAATTCCTATATTACATGTTTAACATGATCATGATATGAAATTTCCTTAGTAAACTATGCAGTTCCTGAACAGTATCATACTACAAAACTTATTACTAATAGTTTGTTTAAGATTTGTAGTATAATACCATAATCAAACATCGTATTCCTAAAGTTATTGATAGGGTATTTAGAATTCTAAAAACACAGTACTCAATCCTAACTCTCATACTATCGCCAACAAACTATATTAATAATATCATACTAATAGGTTACAAATATTATCAACATAGTACTCTCTTAAATACAAGGCCAGATAAATTTAATTTTCAACAAAATCTTATGCAATTGGTGTCACAATAGTCGAGTACACAATTATATAAAATTTCATGGCATAATATGAGTAGTTTATAATTCTTACATTATAATAATTCCATGTATATATTCATTGAAAATTAATTTCACATCCAAATAATCACATATCATACTAAAAAAAACTTTCATATAGTAGCTTAACATGTAGAAATTATATGATAAAATTTTCAGACTCAAATAATATCAAATCACTATTCAAATAAATTAGATATAAATAAATAAATAAGTAAATTTTATTTTAAAAAATGTTTGAAAAATATCCAAAATTACCATGTCATAGAGTGAAGGCAAACATCGCTTAAATCACCATCAATGGCAACTAGGAAAGCGGTGCATAGGCTACATGTGCTTAGCCCACGAGTGGCCAAATGTGCATTGCACTTAGCACCCCTTTCTTCTTTGCTCAAAAGCTTGTAAGTTGGGTCTACTTGACCCATTTAGACTATCTTCAACCTGATTTTGAACCTGGCCAATTTCAACCTAATTCTTGCATAGGTTTTCATCCCAAAGCAAATTTAACACTAGCCCATGGATTAATTTGATTAAAAACTAGGCCAAAATGCTTCAATTTGAACTAAGAAATTCCAAGACTAAAATGTGTGTTTTTTGTCCAATTTTTATTTAAAAAAAATCATACACATTAGTTTTGATCAAACTAAATTGTAGGTTTTGTTTGCTGTAATAATTTGAGATAAAATCATAAATTAATTTAAAGAAAACAACATAAATCATGTCAAATTTGATGAAATCCCTCTCAAGAAAAATCTTAAAAATTTAATTTTATGGTTTTATTTCAAAGCACATTAAATTATACACAAAATTTTAAATTTATTTGTCCATAAGACATCAATAATATTTAGAAAATTTTTAGGTAAAAATTGCAAATTAAATTCTTGTCATAAGATTATAATTTTGGAATAATAAACTCACAACCTTTCTTAATTTCATCAATACTATGATATAAATAATTTTTTAATTAAATTTGCATAATGTTCAACAATGCAACATGATGAAATAATTAGCTCTAATACCAATTGTTAAAATTGTATCACAGAATTAAATCAATTATTTGGATCTAATTTATCATGTCACATAGCATAAATAAAATGCAAACTGATGATGGTGATGATAATAATAATGAATCTTTCTTTAAGTAGGCTATGAGTCAAATGAGTTGAATAAATACAAATCTTAGTAGGTTCACTTTTCTTAATCCCTAGTAGCTTATTTGAGAATGCATCTGTGAATTCTGATAGGGAGATTACAAAAACTAACCTAAAGTAAGAGTAAAGACCTACTTTACATATATTAAACTTGATTGGACTAAGTCGATCCATCACAAGATGACCCATCTATAAAGCTTACATGACTAATAATTACTTTTGACCTAAATGTCATTTTAAGTCCCGTAATATAATCACTTTAATGTGAGCTAGTTTACAATATTAATTGGACATTTGTGTAATTTAGATTTTAAAAAATATTTTGAACTATGGAAATTTACATAAAAAATTCTAACATTAAAGTAAATAAGTAAAGTTATGGTAAGTATGATTTTATGCATGAATTATTTTTGTTAAACCTAATCTTAACTCTTTAATTTTGTGACTTTGATAAATATCATATAACAAAAACATATAAATTCTATCTTTTTTTATGAAAAAAAAAGTTGAAGTGGATAAAGTACTAAAAAAGTAAATCACAAGATTAATTTATTTACTTTAAATTACTAGTAGATAAAGTACTCAAATGTAACACTAAATTGTATTTTTCTAAAAAAAATGGAAAATTAAACTAGAACTGGTGTTTCACATGAAAAATCTCGTGCCTACACAGAACAAATTGCTTGGTTGGCCGGGCCACACACTCTATTAAGTATAATAAAGATGGTGGATTAACGCCAGTGGGGGGTTGCAAAGGCCCTAATAATCATTAAGGACAATAAGTACGTTGAGTGCTGCCTACCAAATCCTTCCCCACCACAACTGCAAAAGAAACTCGATTGCTAATCCTAGCAAATAGATCACATCATAATTCACGTAAAAAAGAAAAAGGAAGTCAGTCCAAATTGTCCGTTACAAAGTCATTTTATTATATTTTATTACTTATATTTTTTTTTTATAGAATAACAAGACACTTAATATGCATTTATATATATAAAATATTTTTAAATTCTAATCTAAAATACTAATAACTTGTTTGGTTAGATAAAATGAAAAAAAAAATAAAAAAAAACAGATAAGGAAATGAAGATGAAATGAAATAGTACATAAAAAATGGGATAAAAATTATTTGACTTAAAAATCTTATTTTTGAGTTAAGTAGAAAATATCTAAGAAATATTTCATTATATTTCTAACAGAATATACTTAATTGGGATGAAGTGTAGGATTTCAAATTAGAAGGATATTAGTATAATTTTTTATACCTCAGAAGATATCATTGTATTTTTTTTCTAAAAATATTAAAAGATTGTCATTATTATATTATGAAATATATAAAGGATAAAACCATAAAAATGTCTTTTCCTAAACGACAAAATTACCATTTCATTGCTTTATGTTATCATTTGATGAAATTGGAATTTTATTTTATAGTGTCAACTAAACAAATTTTTGAACCATTTCTTTTTTTTTTTTATATTATATTTCATTGAACCAAACATGCTCTAACGAAAATGTCTCAAAAATAATATCCAATGCTGCTGCAGTATTAAGGTAGTCCTGGCTCATTATTCATATTTAATGTAATTACAGTCATAGATGCCCTAATATAGACACCCCACTGTTTTAAGATTAAAGATAAGGAGGGTTAAGATGGGAATAAGAAAGCAGTGGGATGTGTTGAGATTTGAAACCCATTTATAATATAATTAATGTAATTAATTATGATTATATGACTTTCTTCTAGATGACTTTGATGCCAAAACAGCATGTGGGGTATAACCCAAAGAATATTGAACCCTAAGCCAATTTGATGCCTCTTTTCTCCAGACTAAACTATAACAAACAATGATGATTATTTGCCTACTAAAAGGACACTGCATGTCTTTGCCTCCCTATAAACAAACCTTTTCTTCCTCCCTCTAGGGTTTTTTTAGTCTTGCAGTGATGTATGGAGAAATGAGTATCTATTCTTTCTGCATCTCATAACAAAAAGTCAATCTTAGCCTCCTGCCTTACCCATATATTACCTCATAATTTGAAAAATGACTTTAACCAAATTCATAAAAATAATAATTAATGATGATGGTGCATTGGTGATGACCACACGAATGTGATTTTACCATTAAAATTTTAAATAGGTATTATTTATGATAGTCAGTGGAAAGAAATAAATACAACAGATGAATGGATTTGTAAGTATAGTCTTATAAAATTTATATTAACATTTACAACATTTGTATATAATATATTTTGTGTTCTAATTCTTCTTTATTTGTTTAAAAATAACCTGATAGATAATATCTATTTAAGGGATGTAAATCCCTTAAATTTCTTTGAAAAATTGAGAGAATAAATTTTAAAAAAAAATAAAACATAATTTTTTTATTTTGAACTCTATAGATTTTTTTTTTGACACATTATTTTAACACGATTTATATATATATATATATATCTCTTTTAAATTTATATCCTCCATTTTTATTATAGAAATTAAGGATGCAAATCCCTACATAAGTATTTTTACATAATATTTTACCCTAATATTTAATTATCATACTCATTAATGTCCCCCCCCCCCCCAATTAAAAGGGACAGCATGTTCTCCACTCGTTCTAATTTCTAAAGACCCCCCAAACATGCATTTACCATACACATATCATATATAGTTAACTATTTAAATCCTCCCACCTAATATTACATCCTATTTAGTTTATATAATATAGTCCCTGTGCCTTCATCATCAAAATAAGCCATAACAATAGGAAACTTCCTACATAGTAATGTAGTTCTTAAGCATCAATTATGACTATCAATGCTCGTTAATATAAGAAAATGACAAATCTTAATATACAATATATTAATTAATTTACACTCCGAGAGAATAATTAAGTTAAGATGTTATTGGATTCGTAAAAAATTTCATAAAAAATATAATTTTTCAGTAAGTAAAAAATATTTAGACTGTTTGATTAGCCACTAATTTAAAATATGAGGATACTTACTAAAAAGTATTACTTCTCACAAAACACGAGAAGTTGCTTACTCAATCTCCTATAGATAAGTTTTATTTCTTGTATTTTTAATGAAATAAAAATATAAAACTACTATTATAAAATTAAATAATGACAAGAATAATCTTTTAAAAACTTATATGTTGTCTTGACGAAAAAGCAGAATTTTTTTAAAAATATTTTAATAATTTTAATAATATTTTTTAAAAATTTTATAATTGAATCAAACATCACATAATATCTTATTTTTTGGGAAGTTATACTTTTTTTAATATTAATCAAATAAAATTCAACACTTTTTAGAAAAAGGTTATATAAAAACTTATTTTCTAGAAAGTTTAATTTTCCTGTAGAAACTTATTTTTTATGTGAATCAAACGACTCCTTATAGAAAAATTAAGTATATTTTAATTAATTTTTTAAAATAATATTTACTATTTATATATTCCCCCTTGTAAAATTTTAGAAAGTTGATACAATTAGATTATTAATTTTATTTTATGAATAATATAATTTTAATTTATGATTTATAATGTGTTAATCTTTATAATTCTTTTACAATTTTACATCATAATAATTAGTTACTTATTTCTTTTATAATTTTAATTTTCACAATATCACAATTTAATATTATTTCGGTGAATTAAATGGATAACGCTTTGTCTGGATGCCATTTTGATAAATTTTAGGTAAAGCCAAGGATCATTCCGGCAAGACACCAGTCAAACTCAACGAACGAGAAGGCTCCCCGCCAAACACTTCGCTGCTGTTAAAGAGAGCAAAGCGGGGCCCACCCCAGCTCATCCGGGGAAAACAGCATCAGGTGGGAGCCAAGGCGCTCGGGTTTTACCTTGTTTTAACCGCGAAACCATTTTAACGGCGTTACTTGGAACACAATGATGAAGGCAAAGAAACGAGAGATAAATAAGAAAAAAAGACAGAAACAAGCAGAGGAAGCACAGAAGCTTTTTCTTTGGCCTTTTGAAAAAGCAACGCCAAAACCTCCCTTTTAGATTCTTTTTCTTCTTCTTCTGTCCTCTGTTCTTTGTGTTCTCTTCAACCTTCAAATCTTGTTCTCTGCTGAAGACTCAGCTACCTGTAATTACTGCAGGAGCTTAGCTCTATGTTTTGATCAGATATTTCTTTACAAACTATTATATATGTAAGTTTTCATATGTTATTTCATCTGCATTCTTGTTTTCCATCTCACTTTTCACTTGTTCTTGTTGCATGCAATGTAATTTCCTTTTGCTCTCTCTGACTTCGTTTTCAAGCTATATTATCAGTTCATCTGCGATATTATTTTGCCAATATTTATAATATAATACTGCCTTCTTGACTGTAAATTTATTTTATTTTCTTTTTTTTTTCCTTTTCCAGTAATTAGAAAAATGTGTATTATAATGTGGGTGGATGATATATAGAATTGCAGTTGAAAGTTGGTGGTAAATTGTTGCTTGTGCCTGTTAAAAAACACTACCAGAGACATCCATTCTCTTGCATGATCTCAGATTAAAAACTCTTTTTGCTTCGTTAGTGTTTGTAATTTCTTTTTAGCATAAATTCTTTCTGTATCTTTGTGTATGTTCATTTTTTTTTTATTTATTTTTGGTGGGGTGGCACTAAATTAATAACTGTAAGGTTTTTCTACTTTGAAACAGATGAACTAACTTTGAAATTCATTTGATAATATATTTTGACAATTCTTTACATTGATCAACCTCCATTTTTTTTCTTTTGGCTAATGAACCCAATTTATACCTAACTGTTTCTTTTTCTGCTCCTTGTGCTATTAGTTTTAGTTCAGATTGATCTTGAAATGTAGTTCAGAAATATATGATTCAATGTGAATGATGATATGCTGCCACTCTTGAACCTCTCTCTGTTAAATCACTTACCTCAATCAATGTTAGATAATAGATATAACATTTAACTTTGTAATTCTCCAATTTGTATTCAGTTTGGTTTTCCTTTGTGGCCTATGTTCAAAGAAGAATAATAACTCGGCTTCAGCTTAAAAACTTGCATTCTTATTCTCTGGAAATCAGAGGAATAAGGAATCTTCTGGTTTTAAAATTGTTTTGCTTTGCATTCCTTCTTGCTATATTCTTGACTGAATGTCCAACACAACATTGCATTTTGTTTGACCAGAACTCCAACCAGAACCATGACAAAGATAAGTCCTGAGGTTGAAGTCAAGATGCCAATGGAAGCAGATCCGCCAGTTTCGGCTGATGTGAGCTTTGTTTCTAGTAGATTTCCAAAGTACAAACTAGGACCTGATAATCAAATTCTGGATGAGCCAATGGAGGGTGTCCAGGGTCCCACATTGATGGACGTTATAGAACAAGAGGCTTCCCACTTGGCAAATCAGCACAAGCGTCTCTCAGTCCGTGACCTCGCCAGTAAATTTGACAAGAACTTGGCTGCAGCTGCTAAGTTGTCTAATGAGGTTCCTGTCAATTATACTTACCTATGGTCTATTATATTTTTCTTTCCAAACCTTGATCTATGGTTCAGTCAATTCAAACAATGTTCTGAACTTGCTAAGGACATACTTTCTTAAAATTCTAGTCATACTATGCATTCTCCTGATATTTTCATGGAAAGCAGGCAAAGCTAAGAGACGTGGCATCCTTGGAGGGACATGTTCTTTTGAAAAAGCTAAGAGATGCATTGGAATTATTAAGAGGCCGCTTGGCAGGAAGAAATAAGGAGGATGTAGAGAAAGCTATCTCTATGGTTAGTTGTTCATACCTTCTCTGCATTTCATTTAAAATGTTTGGAATGGAATCTCAGAGCTATATATACATGGTTCAGTTATTTCTCAATTGGATGGAAGGAATCCCATTAACGCTATAGTTCAGCAACTTACAATGCAACCTGCTGAAAAATAAAAGTCTACTGCTTGCTTGTAAAATTATTACTCTTCAGTTTATCATTGAAAAAAGATATATTTTGTCAATTGGATCAAATGGCTGGCAGGTTTGTTTATGGTTTCACATGTGATTTGAAGTATGCTATATTTGTATGAGTGCTGGAATATCACTTGGTCCTATCCACCAATATTGACTAGCGCTACCGTGTTACCTTTTTAACTAAGTAATTTAATAACCATGGGATATTATAAATGTTCCAGCTTGTTGCATAGTACTTTTGTGAGGATGAAATCATTTACGAATGTTGAGTGCTCCTAATAAACCAAATATTTCATGCAGGTGGAAGCTTTAGCGGTTAAATTGACTCAAAAAGAAGGAGAACTGATTCAAGAGAAGTTTGAAGTCAAGAAACTCGTGAACTTTCTCAAACAGGTTTCAACAGCTTCTTTATAAAATATAAGCTCGTTGACTTGTTTCTTACATGGTGTAATTTGAGATATCCATGTTACTCATGAAATAGATTTGGATCTTATTTTTGATCTAATAGCATGCTAATGATTGCTGATGCAAATTAATACTGATATTTTTCTGCTCTTCTTTATTCTTGAATGGACAATAAATAATAATTAATAACAGGAACTATAGTTGCTCTCTTTTATCCCATTTAGGCACCATAACAGTTGCCACTGCAATGTTTTTCTATTGAAAAGCAATTTGAATATTTTTTATCTATGCTTCTTACATATAAATTGAGTCCACCTTTGTTCTACAGGCTTCTGAAGATGCTAAAAAGTTGGTTAATCAAGAGAAATCATTTGCTTGTGCTGAAATTGAAAGTGCAAGGGCAGTTGTGCTGAGAATTGGGGAGGCCCTTGAGGAACAAGAAAAAGCTTCCCAAGCTTCTAAACCACAGGTTCTAACAAGCTGTTTGATCACAAAATTATGTGTTTCTCTGTAATGTTCACATGAATATTTTCATAACTAAAGTGGGTCAATTATACACTTGAGCTATAAGAAGGAACTGCTAAATACTATTAAATACCGAAAGGAAAGAGGGTTCTCTTTGTGGTGAAGAGTGCTTCAGATTAC
>JANHAO010025773.1:0-11263 GCA_026873985.1 Saraca asoca
TTAATTACATTTTTATTTTCTTTGCATTTTAAATCATCATCTTTTATTCTTCTTTATTTTTCTATTTCCTACTACTTTCTCTTTTTTTCAATAAATCTGGATAGTTAAAGTGTAAAAGTTTCAGTAATTGAAAAGAACAAGACTTCTCTGTGGGATCGACCTGTATTCGTTAGTTCTCTACTACATCTACGCTGTGCGCTTGCGGTTATTTAAAACGAAATTACACCTATCATGTATATCCCTTAGCAACAAGACAAGCTTTATGGCACTCTACTCTTCCATTAGCTCAAAATTTAATTTTATGCACCCATTTACAGCCAACCAGACATTTCCCAAGAGGAAGAGAAATAATAGACCAGGTCCCATTGCTTTCTAAAGCTTCCAATTCAACATTCATAGCATGGCACCACTTCGAAGATTTAATTGCTTCGGCAAAACTATGAGGTTCAGATTGAGTGATAATGGCTAAGGTAATGTTACAATGAGTAGGTAAGAGTTTCTGATAGCTAAGGAAAGAAGATATGGGATAAACACAAGAAGTTGGTAAGGGGTTAGATTGATTGGCTACTAAATAACAATGATAGTTTGATAAGTATGCAGGAGCTTTAGAAATACACTTTGGACGGGTGACTAGATAACCAGGTGACCAGGTCGAACATTAGGTATAAGGTCAGGTCGAACATCAGGTGCAATGTCAAGTCGAACATCAGGTGTAAGGTTAGGTCAAACACAAGATGTAGAAGATGATATTGGAGTATGATTAGAAAGCTCAATAGAAAATGGTACAGGTCGAGGCAAAACACGATCATTAAAAATATTAATTGAATCATGAGTAATATTTGAATTAGCAAAATGAAAAATAGTTTCATGAAATTGAACATGCCTAAAGATGAATTGCTTTCAAGATCAAGTAATTTATACCCTTTGTAACCCATAGGATAACCAATAAAAACAAAGGCATAAGCTCATGCAGTGAATTTTGTGCGTTGACTAAGAAGTGTGGAAGCATAACACAAATAGCCAAAAGTGCGAAGATATGCATAAGTGGGTTTTTTGTTGCACAATAACTCAAAAGGACTTTTGTTGGACCATAATGGTGAGGTGTACAATTAATCAAGTAGACTGCTATTAAAACACAATCCCCCCAATAACAAAGAGGAATAAAAGATTGAAAAAGTAGAGCATGAGCTACATTACATATATGCTGATGTTTGCCTTCAACAATCGAATTTTGTTCCGGTGTCGTAGCATAGGAGTGAAAAGGAATAATGCCTTTAGATTGAAAAAAATCATGAAAAGTCAATTCTAGAGCATTATCTAATTGAACAGATTTAATTGTAACATTGTATTAATTGGAAATCAAAGTATAAAATTCTAGGAATATATCAAGAACATCTGTTTTGTTTTAAAGTAAATAAACCTAAGTAGCTCATGAGTAGTCATCAACAAGTAAGAAAATACCTGTGACCAACTGTTGTATTAACATGAAAACAACCCTAGATATCCATGTGAATTAAATCAAAGATATTGGCAAACATGTTATTATGAGAAGTGAAAGGCAAATGTTTCTCTTTGGCTAAATGGAAAACTTTGCAATGTGAAGATAAATGAGATAGAAAATTGGAAAGTAGTAATTCATTATGAAGAAGTTGAATTTTTACATGAGATGGATGGCCAAGTCTAAAATGCCATATATCACTTTTTGTCATCTCAATGTTTGAAAGAAACGAATTACAAGCAGTAGTGTCTAAGTCTATAAAATATAAATTTTTCTTTCTCCTACCCTTCCCAATCATCAAGCCCTAAGTGAGGTCTTGAATCACACACAAATTAGAAATGAAGTCAACATGACAATTATGACTAAGTGTGAGAGAGCTAACACCAAGAAGATTAAAACCAAATTGAGAAATAAAAAGCACATTATATAGAAATAGTGTGTCAAATAATGTCATAGATCCTATTCTATCAATACTAATAGTTTCACCATTAAGTAAAGTAATAGAAGTGTTGCAAACTAAACTAGAATGTGAAAAAATGGATAAATTACAACAAACATGGTGTGTAGCACCTAAGTTGATCACCCAAGCATTAAGAGGAATAAGATGGTGTGAAAATGAGAGAATAGAAAAGGAATTACCATAAACATTCGAGATTGAAGGGTCAATAGCAGATTGAATCTCAGGAGTGGTATTATGAGTTAACTACGAGCTGAGGTAGGCAACGAGTTATTGTACCTAATCGTTTAACAAAGAGGTTAGCAAAGTATTCTGTGGCAGAGTGGAGCTTATGGCTGCAGAAAGGGAATTAGAGTTGCTGCCATTGTAGGATTAGAGGTCGTTATTATTGAGCTCACTGGATTAGAGCTCATTGATGTTAAGCTCATTGCCATTGAAGAATTAGGCTGAGTTTTTGGCTTAAACTTATGACCAAGTGGATATCCATGAATTTTGTAACAGTGATTTACTATGTGTCCCAAAATTTCACAATAAGAACATTATGGTCAATCACGTTTAGACTTGCCTTAAGATGAAACTGCAACAACATAAGGAGAAGCTATGGATGTATGAAATGCCATCGATTCAGCTAAAGCTGATGAAGGTCAAGATACAATAGTTTATTGTCATTCTTCCTAAATAACTAAACTGAAGGCCTTAGCTACTGAAGGTAAGGGATTAAGCATCAAGATCTGACCTCGTATTGCATCATATGATTCATTTAGACCCATCAAAAACTGAATCAAATACTCCTGTTCTTCAAATTCTATCCAAGCTTTCATACCACCATAAGTACAATCAAGAAAGGGCTAAAAATGTTTGAACTTATCCCAGAGAATTTTCAACCATGTATAGTAACTATTAAGGTCAAGAGATCCTTGAGCTAGTCCATGGAGCTATTGCTTAATTTGGAAAATCCATGGAGCATTGCTTTGTTAGAATCAATCATATAAATCAAACCAAACAACTTATGCATTGTCCAAATAGAGCAGACTATTTACTATTTCCTTTGAAGTGGCATTAAGAATCCATAGTGTAACCATGCTATTGCAGTGGAACCAAGTACCAGTAATAGAATCTGTAGATGGTGGTTTCAAAATTGATCTGCCAACAAAACCAACCTTATTCTTGGCATTTAAGGTTGAGCATAGCATAACTCCATGTATTATAGTTGGGGCCGGTAGGAGGATGTGAAACAAGAGCAAGACTTGGATGGTTACCATTTTGTAGGAAATATGAATTCCGATTGTTAGCAAAAGACTCGAATGAAGCCATGGAACTGGGTAATGAAGAAGAAGATGTGATAGGCTAAAACCTGTTATTGTTCTGCCCATCTCACGCCATTAAGTAGTAAAAGGATGGTACTCTAATACCATATTAAGAATGAGAAATATACATTCTAAATATACTGCTTTTATTTGATTCATCTGAATGAATTACATAAGCTTATATAGCAGAGGACTCTGCTTCCATGTTGAAAATGTGAATTATAGCTTAGCATAACAAAAAAACTACCTATGCCTAGCTGCATAACAAAAAGCAAAATAGCTTAATAGATAGTGTGAAAAAGAAAAAACAAAATTGTTGCACTATACTAACACACCAAAAATGCTGAGAGATCTTTATTTCTTCTTCATTGTCCCCCAAGGAACACTTTCTTATTATAGTATATATAAGCATTCACTGCTTCATCTTTGAGATTCCTATATTAAAAGAAATCTATTTCTTCACTGAAAACCAAAATTTAAGTATTTGACTAAGAAGAGATTTTGGTAATGAGATACAGTAGAATGTTGCATTTTTCTGCTAATATAACTTATATCTCTATTAGTTTTCTAGTATACCTACAAAGCATAATTCTATTGCCAGAGATTCAAAAATAGGAAAAGCAATTCATATTTAATAATCATATATGTACTTGTTTCCTTCTAATATATAGTTAATATATAGTCTAAGCACATGCAGCTTTATTTTGTTGTTAAGTTCCAATGATCAAATAAAGTTTGATGTGGATTCTCCATTCATGGTCATGCTTTGGACTTAGCTATAAAAGTACTTCAGAAAAGTATCTACATATAGTATTATAATTAGTAATCTTATATCCACGAATTAGGGTTTTGAAGCTTTTTATATGATAATTGGTGAGAGAAAGAAGGTCATGGTGATGAAATATCTCACATAACTTCATTATGTATGTTCATATTACAGTTCATAACTCTTCCCCTTTCTTCTTAATGCATTCCTCTCAACCCAAAAGATAGGGAGCATTAGAACTTGGAATGAGGTAGCATGCATATTTATACAAGTGAAATCAAAAGATTATCTAAATGATTATCCTATTCAGTAATTGAATTAAATAATTTATTAAATGAAAAAAATATATTGCAATTTTCTTTTTATATTTCCATAATAACACATTAACTATATGTTGTCCATTTTGAAGTAGCAGAAGCAATGAATTCTACAAGACAACTAGTGGTCGTCTAGTGGTTGTGGACAGAACTTTGAGTTGGACATTATTTTTGTATCTATTCTATCAATTATATAATTTATGCACCAAACCTCATTATTTGGTTGTCACAATCATATAGCACAATTGCCACTTACTTTGGTGATAGTGTTATGATAGCCAATGAAACATACAAACATTTAATAGACACTATAATAGAAAAGAATCCACACATAAATTTAGTAGGCAATATTTTTCAACAATACATAAGTAATTTTAAAAGATATCATATGACAAAATTGTACTTGTTGGTCAGCAGGTGGCTGACTAGACAAATGGAGTGGAATGCACCCACCCATCACCTTGATGTAGTCCATAATACCTTACACCTGTGCCTATGTTTCAGCCAATTCCTACTTAGTGCAGTGGATCTTATCCTCATTTTGTTATAGCTTTGATTTAAACCTATCAAATTCTTCTTGGTTCATAGGATGGGTGCCCGATGAACAACTGGAGTGGATGCCACCTCTTTTTTGAGAACTGCTCCTAAACATGCTTGTGGGACAAATACCCATGCCTAGTCCTCAAACATGACCTATGTGCTCCTTCCCAAACACTTGCCCAAAAGTATCATCTAGGGAAATCATTGAAAGCTGTGTTTGGTCTGCTCGGCTTTAGGCTTCTTGCAATTTTTCCTAAGTAAAGAACAAAACATTGGTTATAATATCAATTGATTACTATTTTGAAAGTAATAAAGTTTTCAATGAATCCTCACCCCTATGCTCCTTGCCTCATCGTTCACGTATAAGCTATCACTTTTTCTATGAACAGCATCCCATAACTCTACTCATCCAATGGAACCTTGTTTCTCCTTCTCCTGTCATTTAAACAAGCAAAAAAAAAAGTTATTTCATAAGTAAATCTTAATTGTATTCACTTAAATTAGATGGCTCTACTACCATTTCATCCTTTTTCCATGCAAATGTTTTTGACCCTGTAGTATGAGGAATGGTCTGCTTGCTTCTATTCCATGCATTCTGCATATACATTTCCTGCATAAAAAAACTCAATTACTCATTCAGCCATCGGTATAGGCATAGTTAAATTCAATCATTTTTAAATTCTAGAATTAAATAAACTACTAACCTTATATTTTTGTTTATCTTGAATCAAGATCAAGCTTCTCCATTGCTCTCTTGTAATGCCCTTTAGGCAGTTTTGTTAAATATTTTGCTCCAAAGTCAAGCTAGGGCCATAATACTTGTTGTACAAGGCTCCTTTAAAGTCTCTCCACTGCTTTTCCAATTAATTGATTAGTAAGCCACTTAGCCATTTCGTCATTTTCAAATTGAAAATATGGCTATGACAAAAAAAAATTCATTAGTATCAAAATGAAATATGAATTGTAAATACCAAAGTAGTTTTATTGTATACTATCACCAATCTATTGAATACATTATCTTTAATTGAGTCTGGTATATCCAGCCAAGCCTTGTAATCAATGGCATATTTGGTCCTGGCCAAAGGACCCATTGCACCTAAAAAAATACCTCCTTCATCTCCTGTCTATTCCAATTATTATTTTTTCTCCGTCCAAGCTCTAAACATGATCAACCTAGAGCTTATTGGCCTTGCCCACACCATCCTTATCTATTGAAAGAAGTATAAAATATTAGTGCAATATTAACTCAAACACATAAGAAACTGATATATTATAGTTACCTATCACATTGCATTGCCATCCACTTCTGGGCCTACTCTTCCTAGCACCATGAGCATCAGCATTATGGGTATCATGTAGCTCATCATCCATCTTATCACCTGCATGAGCATTAGGCTGCGTGTCCTGATTAGGTAAGGTGAGCTATATGGGCGATGCATGTGTGGACTGTGTGGATCCAGTGAGAAGGGTGGGCTGGGTAGTTTGAATGGACTATAAATGGTGGACTGTGTGGGTCGTGTGGAGTGTGTAGGCTGAGTAGGCTGAATGAGGTAGGACTATGTGGACTATGTGGGACATATGGAGTGTGTAGGCTGGATGGGTTAAATGGGTTATGTAGGCTGTAGAGGAGATGGGTGGGTACCAGACATTTCTTGTGTGTCCTAAACTCATGCATGTCCTGACTTAGGCATTTTTGCCAAACAAATTGTAAAACAATATGTATTAACACATTGTACAAGAATCTTAGACTAATTTCAATTACATCGAGAAAAATCACAAATAATGCAATTATACATTTAAATTCTTAAACTAAGTCTTTCCACTCTGAGACAAATCATGATTAATGAAAACTTACAAATTGTGAATTTAAGTATTTCAACATTGAGAAAAACCACAAAAAAAAGAAGTATTCTTAAAGAAGGCTATTCTGACACATCCTCATCTTTCTTGACAATGGATACTAGATTAAGGCCTTCCATATGATCATCTTCCTTTTCCCTTGCTAATTGAATATTCCTATCATCATTCTCAGAAAAAAAAAAAAAAAAAGATGCTCAGCTCTTGTTCAGTAAATGGTTCATACTCGCACATATCATCATCCTTAAATTCACCCATGTCATATAAGTCTCTTGGCCTGAGATGAACAACAACATTCCAATCTTGAGATATATGATCCTCTACAAAATAAACCATTTAAACTTGTGATACATATATGAAAGGCTCATGTTGTTCCCATTTATCGGTGTGAATCAATCTATTGAAATTTACTACATGAAAACCCCAAGCATCCTTTCTAAAGCCTCTATCATTAGTGGTGTCAGCCCACATATATTTAAAGAGGTGATGTATCTTCTATAGTAATTGAGCTCGATAATATCTACCAGTTTTGCATAATATGGAAGAACAGGATCCTGTCCATTGACATCTTGATGGCTAGACACATAATTGGTCATAGAAGTCATGAAAACTCCAAAATTTTAGGTTTTCAATCCATTTTCTCAAGCTACTATCTGCAACTTATATCCATTAACATTGAAGGCTGAGAACCTTTTAGCATTTGGTAGAAGTCCTTGGGCTAGTTACTTCAAATCGTTCGACACAGTGCCAGTCATGTCATCCATAAAAACCTATACAAAGAAAATTATCTTCTCAAGTTATACCTACAAAAATGAATTCTAAATTAAATATCTATTAATTTTCACCCATCTAGAGAACCAATCAATAAAGTCTTTGCTTACTATCTTCTACAGCTCAGGAGAGGAATGTGTTCAGCTTCTTATTTTTCTCTTGACATATAATTTAAATTCTTTATAAACAACAATATATATGTGAATACTTGCTCCATAAATATATATGATCAAAGATATATAGTTTAATATGGATACTTGCTCCATAAATGGATCAACCTCTTTGCAATTGAATAAAACATATCGATGTGCCTATCTCATCTCCATATGTGTCAGCGTGAAACTAGAGCCACCAACCACTGGTCTATCTATGTTAGGAAAGATATTAGACACATCTTCACATTGAATATCACCTGGTTTATCGTTCATGCATCTTGGTCAATTGAACCTTGTCTCAATTCCCTACAAATATCTTGAACAAAATGTGAGACACTCTTCGAATATGCACCCTTCAGTAATGGAACCTTCTGGTTAAGTCCTATTGCAAACATAAGGCTTTATATGTCCCAAATATCTACATAAAGGAAGATGTCCTTAAGAAAGAAAATAAGTTCACTTACAAGTCATAATTAAATGGATGAAATCAACAATTACCTCTTAATAGGGTACATCCACCGATATTGTCTAAACCCCCCAAACAAAGTTCATTGACTAGATGAACACACAAATGAACCATACCGGTAAAGAATGATAGGGGGAACAACATCTCTAAATAATAAAGCATAAGAACTATTCGATACTGGACATTCTCAAGGTCAGCAAGGTTGAAGATTTTACTGCATATTTGTTTGAAAAATAAGCTTAACTCAACCAACACTATAGTCAATTGGTCTAGCAACACATTACGTATTATAAGGGGTAGTAATTACTCTATAAGTACATGACAATCATGACTTTTCAGCCTAAACAACTTGCGTTTGTTTAAGTTGATACACCTGGAAATGTTGATTGAATATCCATTGGGCATTTTCATATTCTTTAATCATCTTAAGAATGCATCTTTCATTGTATTTGTCATTGTAAAAAGAGATGGCTGATATTTTCCCTTATCATCAAGTCACAAGTCCCTTCTTATGCATATTGCCTAAAAGTCTTTCTGAGTATTAAGATGGTCTTTTGTCCTCCCAATCTCATTCAATAATGTGTAAATGAGATTTCACACACATTTTTCTTGATATGCATGACATCAAGATTGTGACACAACATATTAGTCTCCTAATATGGAAATTGGAAGAATATAGACTTCTTCTTCCATTGTTGCGGTCAATATCATTATTATTTTCATGAGCTCGCTTCCTTTTAGCATCCCCTTATGCTGGCTTCCCAAATGTAATATCAATGTTCTCTACTTGTCTAAAAATTTCTTTGTCTTACAGTGCTTTCGGAGAGTTTCTAAACTCTTGACTCCTATCAAATCGAAGCCTCATTAACTAAATTTTATAATTTGCTCCAAGAAAATGGTGATATCCCTTAAAACACCATTTTCTACTATGAGGCAAATGCAGCAAAACTGCATTGAAGTTACAAGTCAGGTAAGCTAATCCAGTATGTGTATTCAAGCCAGATAGGATAGGAAGCCCTGGGAAATTGCTAATTGTCCATATTAGTGCTACTTGCATTTTGAACATCTCACGCATGGAGACATCGTAGGTGTCCACACCTTCCATCCATAACTCCTTCAACTCTTTTATAAGAGGTTGCAAATAGATATCAATGTCATTCCCTGGCATTTGTTTACCTAGAATGATCATTGAGAGAATGAAAGAAGTTGGTTTCATACACATCTACAGTAGCAAATTGTACGATATCAAAAGTACAGGTCAAATGCTATAGTTATTACTCATGGTTCTAAAAGGATTGAATCCATCAATGGCTAGACCTAATCGAATATTTTGAGGATATGAAGCAAATTGTAGGTGAGTTGCATCAAACTTCTTTCATGCTTCAGAGTCTCTTGGATGCCTCATCCAACCATCATTATAATTTTCAATTACATCCTAACTCATATGCTCAGCCATCTTAGTAGATATAAACAACCTTTGCAACTTTTGTTTTAGTGAAACGTAGCATAACACTTTTACAGTTTGTTTCTCTTCTTACCAACAACCCTTTTCCTTCCATCTAGATATGTGACATCTCTTACATGTTTCCCTATTCTCATCTTCACCCCAATACAACATGCAAGTATTTGGATAAGCGTGTATCTTAGTATAATTGAAACCAAGTTTAGTGATGGTTCTCTTAGCCTTATACAAAGAACTAGGTATCTTGGCATGTGCGAATGCATCCTTCAATAATTCCAAGATCATTGTCATGCCTTTATCTATCATGACATTCAAGCACTTGATATGGTACAATTTTTTTAGAAAAGACAATTTGGAGTACTTCGTACACTCTTCATAAAGTTTTTGATTTCTATCATTGAATAACTTGTAAAACTTAGTTATGACTTTATCCATTGTTTGTCCCTACATATCATCATTATTACTAGCATCATCATCAAACAAGTTAGCCTCATTGTCATCATGCATACAACGAAACCGAAATGCATCATTGATTATGTCTTTTAAAGGATGTTGGAGACCTATATTTTAGGAAGTTTCGATCGCATGTGCTCTATTAGAAGATGCTTCAGGTTCGTTGCATTCTTCATGCCATATCCACTTAGTGTATTCCACTGGAAATTGCTTTCGAGACAAGTGGTCGTATGCTTCAGCTTTATTCAATCATTTTTTAAATTTGCAACTACGACATAGACATCTTATTCTCCCTTTGACAGATTATCGTTGAAATGCGAAATCGAAGAACTTGTTCAATCCTTCCTTATACTTGTCTATATTCTTTGACAAACTAATTCGTGATTTATCTATATCTATGATTTTAAAACACACACAAGGCACTATTAGAGGTGGGAAAAGGAGCCATAATGGCTACCTTAGCAAGACTAGTAAGTATAAGAATTTCTAGTTGTTGGCTTGGATCTAATACTATGAAAACCTATAATTAACAAAATCAAAACTTTTTTAACAGTAGTATTTAAGCAAAAAAAAAAAGGCTAATATACTTGGTTGGAAGAAAGGAGGCTATAGTGTTTGTCGGAGCTAATAAAGGGTACAATATACCTGTAAAGTAGAAATTAAGACTGAATGTGAATATAAACCAAAAATTAAGGCTGAATAAGAATAAAGGAAATTTTATAGATATAATATGAATCAAACAAATGAGGAGTATTGCACCAGACCCAGAAATACTATACCTGTGATGTTACTACCAAATGCTTCCTGAGTCAACGTTAAGCTACTACAAAATACCTATTTTCACACTCTCATACAATATGAATCAAACAAAATATTCTGCCTTGGGTGTTGTACATTACTTAACTACAACAGTTTCTTATGAATATGATAAGGCGAGGAAAGCAAAAACAGAGTATTTAAAAGAAATTTGGATGTGAACTTAAATGAAGGCAAACTTTGATAGATATTGACCAACCTTCACTTTCAGGTTGCAAAGCTAAACAGATATTAACCATTGCAATTGGTTTGGTGATTGCAAAGTACTGCTGACATTTAAAAAGATTAACATGTCCTAATATTTAAATACAGTAACTTATTCTACACAAATCATCCCTATATATTAAAATGCAAATATGATCAGAAGCCATGTTGTATTTCAAGAAGGCCAATTTACA
>JANHAO010025774.1:0-11276 GCA_026873985.1 Saraca asoca
TCTATCATCCTCCAAAAGGGACCCTGATACTCTAAGGGATTTTTTGCATTAAATCTTTTGTGCACTATGATTGTTATTTTCATTTCGTACTTTAATACACATAAAAAAGTATTAAAAATTTTGATCTCAACAAAAAGAGACCCTAAAAATCTAGAGGTTGGCCTAATGGGAAAAAATGGTGGAGGACAAAGAGTATGGCTTTTCATAATGCAATGATTCCATCTTCAATAATATCTTTGTCAATTTTCCCACATGTTTCAACTTGTATATGCCAATTAAGATTAGTAAGTAGTCGAAGTCAAAATTACTTGTACCATTATATTGTCTAATCCCCGTAGCTGCCAGGCTAGCATGATATTCTAATGGTGATCCCAATTTCCGTTAGCCAAATCATGAATCTCCCACTTCACATGATAAATAAATAAATATATATATATATATATAGAGAGAGAGAGAGAGAGAGAGAGAGAGATATATATATATATATATCTTATGCTGCTTCACAAATTTCCAGTTTTGTTTCTTTACTGTGGAAAGTATGAACTTAATGGCCTGTTTGGAAGCAAGGAAATTTAGTGTTAACTCGATATTGTCTAATTAACAAGATTTTAGAAATCCAACCTTCATCTCTTTCCCTACTCCCTCAATTTAATTTACTCCCAAACAAACAGTAAGTGATCAGAAATAAGATGCCAGCAATAAACTAAAACTCATGGTTGCAAAGCTTACATATTCAAAAACAACATAAAAGATTACCATACAAGTGTGTCATATTGCATTAGCAATTAAGATCAGAAACCCAGAACACAGTGTTTGCGTGATATAATAACACTGTAGAGCTTAGAAGAACTGAACTAACCTTTTACCATCAAGTAAGCCAAGGGTGGGAGGGTAGGAATTGAACTTAAAGGACTTAACAGAAGTAGCCATGGCATCAGCAGCTAAAGGCGTGGTTCTAAAGCATTGGAAATCAGTGGGGTCGGTGCGGCAGAGACGAACCACTGCTCTCTTATCTTCTTTGTTGAGCTTTGATAACAGCATGTTGAAGACCCCTCTCACAGATATGGCTGAAGCATTCAGCTCTACATTCCCTTGGAATCCCCATTTCTTGGATCCGCTCTCCATTTTCTTTAGGTGTGTAGCTATTTCAGTTGGAATCTCAAAAGAAGTGAAATATATAAGGGCCAACAAATTGTGAGAGACAGATTGCATACCCAGGCAAACATTGTCTTTTATTTTGTCCTTTCATATCATGGACAATTTGAAGTTGAACTCTTTAGAGTTTTGGTCTTTTTTTTATGTTAGATGAAGAAGAGGGAGAGAATAATTAATGAAAAAATATGTGTGGTAGGTGTACTTTTGACACACGGGAAATTTCATAGAAATGATCTCTATGTTTTTTTAAAGTAATGCATGTAAACGTGGTACAGTATAGTGTATAGTGTATACATAGTTCACACGCAATAAAGAAAGAAGCAGCAATAAGCTCAATCCCACCCCGCTCGAAAATTTGCTTACCGAGGAACATAATGTCTTTTTGTTTTGTCCTTTGGTTTCATTTATGGACAATTTGAAGTTGAACTCTTCAGATTTTTGGTCTTATTTATGCAGGATGAGGACCAAGAGAGAGACTAGTCAATGGAAAAACACATAATATATATGTAGTAGATGTACTTTTGACACACACAAGAAATTTTGTGCAACCGATATTTTTTGTTATAATATATACATAATTCTCACGTAATAATAATAATAATAATAATGAGTTTATTCTCAATATTACTAATATTTTTTACACATGATGAGAAGAAGTTAGAGTGAAAGGATCTTTTCTTTAGAGAAAAATATGTAAATTCTACATATGAGATTCACCTATGTGTCATTGTACTAAGATTCTTCAGGTATTCTTTTCTTGCTTCTGTCATTATGTACCTTGGTAAAAGCTTACATAAGCAAGTACGACTAATTTAACGCGTAGAGATAGAAGTTCTACATATTTTATTCTATCACTTGTGTGAAAGGAAATATTCCAGTGTGGAAGTATGGCCCAAGAAATGCCTCTACCGAATTCTTATTGTGCATTTGGAATCTTTTTTCCAAAATAAATTTAAGAAATTTATAGTAGACCACAAGTATTTCATTGAAGCTTTCAACATAATCAGGACAGAAACTTAGTAGGAAAGAAACTGTAGCAAAACACTTTAAACATCTTTATAGTTTGTACTCATAATTCTCCGATGGTTTTGTCTTAAAAATATGATTCACGAAGGTTTCTTCTTCCAAACTGACCATGTGTGAAGGAAGCAGGAAGAAATCAGTTAGTCTTGTTTCTGTGCTTTTTTTAAGGAACTAATATAATCATAGATATGTGATTCAATAATTATATCACTTTGAGCCTGGTCTTGCAAAAGAAAATTGGATATTCTTGCTTCTTTATCCTTCGCATGCCTTTGACAGAAGGCTTTGATCCTTGCAAGTCCATCTTCAAGAAAAGATGGTTCAATTGCAAAAGTTATCCGCAACCAATTCTTCAATCCAACAGCCATCCCTGCAAGACATGGATCTCTGTTATTGCTCATAGCCGTATTCCAGCAACCTTTGCTTTGAGAAAATTAGAGTAGATATTAGAAAGTTCAAATTTAAGGTACGGATACACTTTAAAAAGAAAAAATTGCTACTTGCACGGCTGTAGGGGCCAATTTGATTGAGACAATGTCATCTGATCACGCGTGAGAGATAATATAAGGAGTAATGTATGCAGGTAGCACTCTTCCTTTTTAGATTATGAAATTCCCATTTTCTTATTGTGTAAATTGGTAAGGATTGAATAAATCTCATGATTAGAGGGATTATAATCTTGAATCTATGATAATAGATCAAGTTGACATCTGCAATGTTATGTGAATTGTAAAGATTAAAACTTCTCAGTGCTTGCCTGATAAAACAATAACTGATTCTTCTTTGGCCAGATTGAGACAAAACTCCAATGTCATCATGAATTCTTTCCAATAGTGATAAATTTAATTTTACCTGATGAAATAATTTATGACTATCAAATTTCTTATAACCCATCAGAAAGTAATTAAAATGTCTCTGGAATATATAATTAACCACATTACCATCACAAACATTGATGCTTCTGGCTTTTGGGGGCAAATGAAGCGGGTATGTCTTTGATTCTGTTAAAACATAAGTGAGCAGTGTCTAAGAGCTCAACAATCTTGGAAAAAGAATTCTTCCTTTGTTTGCTCTAAAATTTCAGGAACTTCTCCCTAATTTAATCAGCAAAATTAACAGAGAAACAGAAACTATTATTTCATGTAGCACTAAGAAATGGAAAGAAACATACAAATCAAACAACATTGTTGCATCTTTGGTCGTTAATTAGTTCAGACTGTTCATAGAAAACATCAAGGCTTACAATCCAACTATTAGATTTATGAGAAACCAAAATAGAAAAGATGATAAACAAGCTAATTTGGTTTTCATGTGAAAAGGTCTCTCAAAAAGTTTACATTCACAAAGAAATTGTGATTTACAAGCAAAGTAGAAGATGAAACCAGAAATCACTAGAAATTAAGGAATGTTTCAAATCTGAATGAAGGTAGCAGGTTCGGATGACATTGTGGTAAAGGATTTCATACACTTGATCATCTTTTTGAGAGAAAGTAAGAAAAATAAGTTCAAAGATCAAAAGAAAAGAGTACTATCATTATACAGTACATTATTAGCATGAAATGAAGAACACTTTCCTGGCTGCTTGCTGAGTAACATAAATAAGGCACACTCTTGAATGAAGTAACAGTTTGTTAGTCACAGCGCTGTGATTAAATAACTCACCCTTAAAGCTATGTCCTCCTTAAACTACTAAAAAAAAAATAATGGAAAATATGCTCACACATGGAGATAAATGAATAATGCCAGGTGCAACTATTTTTATTGCACAAGCAATCATTTAACCACATATATATCATAATTGGAAATTTACAGGCTTCTTTGTTTAAATTCTATTACATATACTTTAAATAATAGTTTATACACAATGTTAAGTATAGTCAATATTTTCGGAGTATGAAGGGAGATAAAGTTTACCCCCAATTTACTCAGGATGTTGTTAGTGTCGTTTATAACAAGCCAGCCAAGTCTCCATCCAGGCACAATCCATCTCTTGAGCATAGACCCAAGTGTAACCACAGGTACAACTGATGCGAAGGCTCCCATTGGAACAAAAGGGTGTGAACCAAAACAAAGATGAGCATAAGTTTCATCTGAAATCAACGTAATCCCAAGCTTTCTTGCTGTCTCTGCCACCAAATATTCAACAATTCAGCATGTCTTAATTCATTGAATACTGTGTCATCAACATAATCTGCTACCTAGTCACACAAAAGTTATCGCTCAATGTTGAAATAGTTAATCTAGAAAAATCAATTAGAAAAGACATATCATGTAAGTAAATTAGGTGATGATGTATTCTACAAGTAATGTAAGTAGGTTAGGTTAATCATAAAATATATTTGAAGATATGGTCAATGAAGAAAATCCATAAATAGACTTCCTTTTCTCAGTTGTAATTTGGAGCTCTCATATATAGAGAAAATTTTTTAAGTGTAGCAACACTTGTAATGTTCATTAATGTTATAATATCCTTTTATTCTACTCCTTCTTCTTTACATTTTTATGAGTTTTCTGATTTTGTCATGTAATCGAATAGGTCAAACTGACTGAATGCTTCTAAGCGACACTAGTTCCACTCTATTTTGTCTAAGCATTATTATTAAAGTTGGATCACTACATTTAAACGTTACTAAATCTAGAAACTTCCTAGGTAAATCTCCTAATTACTTAAACTATTCTAATATAGTGGCACCTTTTTACTGTCAATGGTGTCGAGAGTTTTATGCTAAAAATGCATCACACTTAAACTTATTTCAGTATACCTTCTTCAAATGCTGGTATTTTCCACAAGGATTTCCAGGATTTATGATAACCATAGCTACAGTGTTGTCATCTGCAAGAGCTTCAGCAGTATCAAAATCAACCTGCCAACCCTTTTCTGGAATAAGATTTAAATGGCGAACCTCAAGGTGGTTAAATGCAGATTGAGCTTCATACTCAGGGTAGCCTGGTCTTGGAATCAGAATATTGGCATTAGGCCGAGCAAGCACTGCCAAGATGTATTCAATGGCTTGCTTGCGTCCTATTGTCAGATACACATCATCTGCTGATAACTTGTATGCGATTACCCTGCATTGTTTTGAGTTAAAAGTCTTAGCCATAACTCACACTCAAATATAACATTGCTGATTCTTGATGAATGAATGCAAGAAGAGTCACCAATTATGGATTTTCTTTTTTTTTTTTTTTTCTGCGATGAATAATGCTAAAAATATTTATTTTGTTTATGACTTAAAATGTCAATAGCTAATGAGAAATGTAAAGAAAAATGTCAAGTACCTACTTATTTAACATGTCAAGAACTTGCTTCCTACCAAACGAAACTTAAGTTACAAGAAATAGATATTTTGACATCTAAGCAAATCTGAATTTACTTCTCCAACCTCAATTTGCAATAGGGAAATTGTAGTTTTATATTTGTATTCTAATATTTTCAAAATATCTAATTTATGTCTCCCTCTAAAAAGTATTTGATGTAAGATGACGTAAATGAAATATGAAAATACAAACGTGCAGATAAACATATTCTTAACACAACTTTACTAAAAGGTTGTCATAGTTGCCAAAAATTTGATTACCACCACCAAACTATGTTTTTGTATTTACGTTTTAATGCTAGCATCACCCAATCAAAACTTTCAATTTTTAAAGGAATATTTTAAAAAATAGCATTACTATTATCTATGCTACCACATTATTGATCAGCACGGATTCTACGTAATAATAGCAAAGTTGCTTCTCCTATGTCTGCATTCAATTTTTCTTGATTATTGCTACCAGCCATTAAGTTTTTGTAATCGGTTATTTTAAAAAAAAAAAAAAAGAGAGACGTAGATTAGACACAGAAATATATGCATATGAATAGAATTTCTCATATAATAATCAGGGTTATGAAATATATATACATGAAGAAGACCAATGCTGGGAGCATAGTTCTTGTAATTATATAAAAAGTTATAAATAAATATTAATGCAAATAATATTGCTCTAAATAAAACCAAAATATGATTATCAGTAGAATATAATTTTGATCATTTAGAGTTTTCATGAATTTTTGCATTATCACATCTTCATGTGTTGATTTATTATTAAAAAAATTAAAATAATTATATGTTTGTAAATTTGTATTGTTTTATTTATGTGTATAGTGACTAATGTTCGCACCTCAAAAAAATCCAAATGGATGTTCATCACTGATTGGTGTCACAAGCCGTTTATAGTCCAAACTGCACACCCAAGTAAGAGAAACACAAAACTGGCCCTTGCCTTTTGTTACATAAAATCCTTGATTTTATACGAAAGTAGTCCTTCTTTTTGGGCCATCATATGAGCGAATTCAATAAGCTACTTTGTGGGCTCGGTGATAGACCAAATAAAGCCCAATCAATTGCTTCAATAAGTAAAACAGGTCTAGGCCTCAATTTTGTCCAGAAAAAAAATGGACACAAAATTATTGTTTTCTACTTTTTATGTAAATTTTATACTTACAATTAAATATTATGACATAATATTAATAAAAGATTGATTACGTATAAGGGTTGACTAAAAAAAAAGGTTGTATATATGATATCTAATAAAGTGTGAGGGAGGGAGGGAATATATGCAATTTGGAATCAAATTGTAAGCTTTCCTCTCTTGTTGTAGTTCATGATAATCTTTGTTTAGATCAACATCGGTTTTCTATCCTTTTCTTTGAAAAAAAGATTGAGATTACTTTCGGCCTCTTTTTTTGACCCCTAAATGTTCTTTAAGCGACTTTATAAAGTTCTTGGTGAATACTTTATACATCTAGAGAATGCACTTTAACATAAGATGATAATCTTACATATTATGTATTTTGTCATCCATGATGGCTAGTTTGCTCAACTGCCCACGAAGATTAGAAATTTCAAATACATTAACGATTAATTGATAATATTTATAATTAATTAATAACTATTTTATTCGCATATTTGATTAGCTAATAGTTATTTATATAAAAATATTTGATAAAATTAATTATTTATATGTAAAATTACATATAAATATATAAATATATTTTAAGAGGTATTTAAATATTTTTTTTATTTTAATAACGTTTTAAATTTTATTATATTAAATTTTATTCTCATAAATAGATTATTATAATTTATTATTTATTAAATTTTTTAAGAAATAAATACATATAATTTATTATATTTATTAGATTTTCTTTTAAGAAATAGATAATTCATAAAAAATAAATTTACAACTTGTGATATTAAAAAAATTATATAAGTCATAGGCAAATATGTCTTTTTACCCATTAAATACAAATATGCTGATAAAAAAAAATTAGGTTTCTCAATTTTTTGTAATTTTCGAACTTAAACTAGTATTCATCAAACAAAAAAAATAGAGGATTAATTAAGTAAATGCTAATAAAAAATTATTTACCAAAAATAACCTTGATGCAAAAGATACCTTTTTAGCTTGTTATTTTAAAATTGTAAATAGCATTCATGAGCTACATTTGCATACTTGCATTTACTCTTCTTTTTTTTTCCCTCAATACCTAGCATATATATTCTGGTACCATTTTTGTTAATAATAAAAAAAAAAAACTAATGCTACAAAACTGTGATATATATATATATATATATATATATATATATATATATGAAATTGCACTGATGAATACACTTGCAAAAAATTGCTTAATTGCATCAAATGCGATGAAGAACTAACAGCAGAAAAGAACATGTACACGTTACTCGCACAAGACAGTGAAAGTCATCAAACCCACTCTGACAGTTACAAGTACAACGGCTCGTTTTAATATTCTTTTTGTGCATTACATATATTAGAGATTTAAAATAAAATATATTTGATGATTTGCCATCAAAGTATTGGTGAAATATATTCCATTATCAAACCCATGCTTGCCATGTCACTTAATTATGTCATGTATCACCCAAAGTTCAATTATTTTTTTGTTACACAGTATAGAATATCCACTTACTTGTCACATTTTTTTTTTTTTTGTTTTTAAATAAACCGGATTGAAATCTTACGAAGAAAACTAAAACAAAGAAATAGGATGGTCAAAGAGACCCCATTACATCAGCAAGGATCAGGTTTTCAAGGTTTAGGAAGGAGGAAGAAGAAGAAAAAAAAAATACATGGAATGCTATATTGGTATTTTCATCTGCAATATTAGCTAAAAAGGGTCGGTGGCTTGTGAGTCATGAACAGATCTCCAATAAAGAAAACGTGTGTCTGAATCTATCCATTTCCAAAATTTTTCTCTTTTTTCAAATATTATTGAGAAAGATATAAGTAAAAATATTTAACAAAATATGGTACAAATATCATTATATCGAAAATTTTATCTTAGAAACCATTTGCCGGTTTTTGGTGGACAGGTGTACAGGAAATACCTCTAATTTGGAATTTTACAAACCATTTGCCGGATTTTAATGGATAGATTTTCTGAAAAGTTCAAAATTGAAAAAGGAAAATTCCCAAAATCAAAGGGGTTTCCGAAATGCGTGTTGCCATTTGTGGGCCAATGACAATTTCGGCCACATTTGAATGTTTAGAGCTTACAGGCATAACCTGAGCCTAGATTACGACTTTACAACACCTACGGCCACATATTATGCACGCGCCATACGTATCCGTTTACGGCACTCTCCAATCCTAAGGACACAGCGACAGCAAAAACGTGTGAGCTATCTGCACCCAGGGTAAGAGAGCGTGAGGAAGACGGTAAAGCGATGGGAGGCGGCATGTTGTTGTGTTAATTAACGAGACGAAGGAAGACGTAAATTGGGTGGAAGGCACCGAACCAAATGATGAGGGGAGAGATGTAAGGACACGTCGAGTGGAAGACGAGGACGCGTGTCAACGAGTAAATGGTGGGAGTTAATAGACGTGTCGGTACGAAAGAACGATTCAAAAGGAATACAGTGAAATTGGATGCTGGGAGGACAGAAAGAGACGGCGTTGTACCGCTTGCAGGATACTGACATTTGTTGGAATTGGTCATCTGTTGTCCAACCATCTTCCATTTCTCTACCCACTTCCACTTTAGTCCCGTACAGAACACCTTCAACTTATAGCTTTTTTTTTTTTTTAATTTTGGATTACCATAATTTTATCACAAGCAAATAAAATTAGATTTAATATAATTTAATGGTCAATAACATAATAAATTCATCATTTTAAATAATTTTTAATATTTTATTAAATATTTTTCAGTATAAAAATAATAATATAAATATGTAACTTTAATACTATCAATCAATATGTCAATGATATATTCAAGATCTTTTTTTAAATTTTCTTTTATTTAGATTGAGTGAAAAATATGAGAAAAAAAAATTAAAATTAGAATATATGATTATTATTTTCTCTTACACTTAAAGATTTTAAAAAATTTTCTTTATATTTTATTTTTATTTAATTCTTAAAATTTATTTTCTCTCCTTTATTCTTTCTATCAATCTAAATATGAGGTAAGACATCTCCATTAAGACAAATATATATTTTGTTTTGCTTTTAAAATGTAACTTTGATACAAAGTAATAACACAAAAATATAACTGAAAATTAGAATATTTTTGGTTTTTAAATTTTTATTTAATTTTTTTTAACATATAGAAGAGGATATTAAAATATTGCTTGCAAAATTAATTAATTATGGAAAACAAAGAGATAACGAGTGTAACACACGGCCGTGAAGGGAAAGTGAAGCAGATGATCAATACGAGCCGAAATAACGGCCCGTTATGTTAAAAGCCGGCACACTGAAGCCCTCGCCGCTTGCCTCGAAATTGCCGCATGCCACGTAACCCCCAACACATTATCTGGACGGCGCCTCACCACAGTGATACCCGACGCTGACTGCACCTGTTTACCACTCTTTCTCTGAACTTTAAAAAAAAAAAAAAATCATTCGTTTTCTCGTACTATATATGAAAGCCAACCCTCTCACCCAATTCCATAACCACGTAACCTCATCTTCATCTTCTTCGGTGAATGAATATGCGAAACCCATCGACAATGGCTGTCAAAGAAAAGCTTCACCTCAAGAAACCCACAGCCAATGCAAAGGAAGTCCACTATAGAGGCGTTAGGAAGAGGCCATGGGGCCGCTATGCTGCAGAAATCCGAGATCCCGGCAGGAAGAGTCGCGTTTGGCTGGGGACGTTTGACACGGCGGAGGAAGCCGCTAGGGCCTATGATACCGCCGCTAGGCAGTTTCGTGGTCCCAAAGCCAAAACCAATTTTCCTCCCCCCAACGAAAACGTCCACAACAATCAAAGTCCTAGTGAGTGTAGCACCGTGGAGTCCTCCAGCAGAGAAGGGCCGGAGCGTGATGCCACGCGCCGATGTGACGTGGGTTTTGTTGTGGATCGGTTCCCTTTTCTTCCCTTGCAGCCGCACCACATGGCGTACGGTGGTGCTGCTGTTGCTCCTTCGCGCCCGGTTTTCTTCTACGACCCGGCTTGTAGGGCTGAATTTTTGGGTCATCAATATCCAGTACGGTTGGAACCGGCGCAGGTGGAGCTCAACGATCGACATGGGGTTGGGATCCAGAGCGATTCGGATTCATCTTCAGTCGTTGATTGTAAGCCGAAAAGGGAGCTCAATCTTGATCTTAACCTTGCTCCGCCGGTGGACGTTTAATTTCTCTAACTGGAACAGATCTTTTTTTATTACTATTTTTAAACACTGAGCAGCAAAAGACATGCAGAAGTTTTTTAATTTTCGTTTTTGTTTTGCTGATGCAAAATCCTATAATTCTGAGGAAGAAAAGTTGTAAACATCTTCTGATGTAAATAGGTTAGTTTATTGTTTTGTTTAAATTAACGAGCTTTAAAAGAAAAACTGAGATCTGAATATCTTTGGATCTATATTCTAATTTTCTGTAACCTTCTATATTTAGTTGATGTTAATTATTTGTCTCCTGATCCTACCTATCTATTTTGCCAATCTTAATTATATCTCAACAGCGCCACTGATCAGCAAGTATATACGTGTGATGGCTGATACGTAATCAGTAGTAGAAACTTTAATTACAGCCATAGGTTCTGTTGTTTCATTTTCAGTTATTTTTAATATTTTAAAAAATAA
>JANHAO010025775.1:0-11262 GCA_026873985.1 Saraca asoca
AAAGAAAATTTATAATATTATTTTTGTAATATTACATATAAAATGCCTACAAATGAAACCTTTTGCAAAAGGCAATGACTTTTTGCTGTTCATCTAAGAATACTGGGTTTTCATCAGATCTTAAAAAAGATAATTTTTTTACAGCTTTATAAAAACAAATTATAAAATGGATTATTAAGAAACTCAGCCATTTTTGTTGCAGAGTTACCTGATCCCTAACGCTAAGGACGCCAGAAAACTCAAAAAGATCACAACTTGAAGCAAATACCTCACTTGTAATAAAAAAAAAAAGGTAAAATAAAAGGCTTTTACCGAGAAAGGAAGCCAGTGAAGGAAGAGAGAGGGAAGAACTTTGGCCGGAGACACCGATGAAGGAAGTCGAAGAACAGGTGAGAGAGGGAAGAGCTTCAGTACACTAGAGGAGAGGAAGAAGCCGAACATCGGAGGAGGACGGTGGTGGCTCATGCCGGCCGGCAAAGTAGTCGACGTCCGAGAGAGAGAGCGAGGAGTTCCAGTGAGGAGAGAGAGAGAGAGGGAGTCTGAAAAAAAACTATGGGGGGGCAAATTTATATAAAAAAGGAGGAGGTCAGATGTAAAATAGCCACCGAAATATTCGGTGGCAAAAAAATTTCAATAGCTAATATAAAATTTTTGGAGTTGACAACTATATGGCCACCAAATAGCGACCGAATTTTTTGGTGACAAAAAATTCGATCGCTATTTCGGTGGCTAAGAAGTTCATATTTTAAAATTTTCTATTTTTTACCAATCAGCCGTAAAGTAATGTCAGTTCGGTTTCCGTTAGCGACCGAAAAAATTCTGTCGCTATTTTTTATCGCTAAATTCATTTTTTTTTGTAGTGATATTTTTTTGGTGCGATCCATAATTATCTGTGCATGAAAAGTTTAGGCTCCTCAGACAGCTTCACATCATGCTTAAATCAGAAATTCTTCCACATATACTATAAGCATTACTTAAAGAATTAAAGTATTATCTACATTCTACAGCTCAAAAATAGTTAGAAATCATGTTAACTACGAATAAACCTTTCACAGCACCCAAACAGCAGCATGTTTGTAACCCCAATTTGTGCTATCCGGACGATTCAATTTTTTTTTTTTTAATTGGTTCTGTTATAGGCTGCATTTAAGATAAGATAAATTATGAACATTTGATGCCTAGTCACAATTAAAGTTTTCCCAATATAACAATTAAATATAATTATCACTACATTAGTCCCTGGTCTCATTCTAACATCATTTAAGGCAAGATTATTTTATCCTACCATAAAATAGAAATTGCCAATCTTCAAAATGTGACTTTAAAGACACATTCCTAAGATTTTCCTCTAATTGGCCTCAAAGACAACCCAATTTCCCTCTTAATTCTTTGTTAAGCTTGAGATATGCAACTTGGTAACTCACTATTCACAAATTCAACAAGAATGGGGTTAAGGTTTCATAATAGCCATCTTAAAATAATAGGAAAATCTTAGCATAGCAACAAATTGACACATTGGGTGGGTTCAAATACCTTTGCTGCTAGCATGGATGGTTTTAATTGGACCAAAATAGTCATAGGAGTGTGTTGCGCTAAAAGGCTCGAACAGAGCAACCTTGTGATTGGATCTGGTGCCCAACCCCATGGCACAAGGTGAAGTTGCTCGCTGGCCCAGCTCCAACTCAATCAACAAAAGGAAGCAACTCAGCCGCTGTCGGCATTGAAGAGCAGCAAACATGGAGAAGATGCCGGCATTGAAAAGCTTTTTTCCACCCATTTTCTACCCGATCTTGGCAAGAATTTTTTTCTCGTGGGTCCCACATATGACTTTCCACTGAATTTCTTTTCTCCCCTGTTTTCTCTACACATCCAAACCAAGACAAACAATGTTTTCTATCCTATTTTTCTGTCTCATTTTTTTTCCTCCCAATTTCTACCCAAATAGACATAGCAGTAGTGTTTCAGGTAGAACGGTTAGCTGAGATAGCTAGTTTGATTTCTAGTGTGCAAGCTTGGAAATTGCTAAAAAAGGGGTGCACAGCTTATTTAGCCTTGGTGAAAGACTTAGAGCAATCTATTCCAAATTTGAGTGATGGTCCGATGACACATGAGTTCCTTGATGTGTTTCCTGATGATTTACCTAGATTACCACCGGATAGAGAAATTGAGTTTACAATTGATCTAATACCTGACATTGAACCTATTTCCATCCCTTCTTACTATATGGCACCAATGGAATTAAAAGAGTTGAAAACTAAGCTACAGGAATTGATTGATAAAGGCTTTATTCGCCCTAGTATTTCACCGTGGGGAATGCCCATACTCTTTATTATAAAGAAAGATGGAACACTATGGTCGTGTATCAATTATCATTAGTTGAATAAGGTGACTATCAAGAGTAAATATCCCCTTCCTTGTATCAATGATTTGTTTGATTAGTTACAAGGGGTGAAATATTTTTCAAAGATAAACTTGAGATCAAGGTATCATCAATTGAATATTCATAAAGAAGATGTCCCCAAGACTACTTTTTGTACATGTTATAGGCACTACAAATTTCTTGTAATGTTGTTTGGGTTGACAAATGCCTTCAACTACTTTTATGAACTTAATGAATCAAATCTTCAAATCATTTTTGGATAAATTCGTGGTCATGTTTATTGATGATATTAAGGTATATGCCAAAAGCAAGGAAGACCACTAACACTTGATAATGTTGTTATAGACTTTGCAAGAGCATAAACTTTATGTGAAATTTTCCAAATGTAAATTTTAAGTGACCAGTGTCAAGTTTCTCGGCCATGTGGTGTCACAAGAAAGGAGATGAGTTGATTCTCAAAATGTGGAAGCCATAGAAAATTGGCCTAGGCCTATAACGGTTACAGAAATTTGAAGTTTCTTGGGATTAGCTAGATGCTATTGGAAATATGTCAAGAATTTCTCTAGGATTTCTGTGTCTTAAACTAAGCTGACTCAAAAGGGAGTGCGATTTAAATGGATTCCTACATGTGAAGAAAGCTTTCAAAAGCTAAAAAGATGCTTGACGATAACCCCAGTATTGGCATTGCCATTTGGATCAGGCAGGCTACATATAGTGTATTGCACTACTTCACGAATTGGACTTGGATGTGTGTCGATGCATAGTAAAAGAGTAATCACATATGTGTTGCGACAACTAAAGAAACATGAGCAGAATTATCCTACTCCTGATTTGGAAATGGCAACAGTAGTCTTTGCCTTAAAAATATAGAGGTACTATCTTTATGAAGAAACATGCAAAATTTATAGGATCACAAAAGCCTGAAATATATCTCCGAACAAAAAGATCTTAATCTTTGACAACAAAGGTGGATAGAGCTGGTAAAAGACTATGAGTATTCAATATTATATCATCCCAACAATGCAAATGTGGTAGCTGATGTGTTAAGTAAAAAATTAGCAAGTAATTTGTCTTGTCTTCTTTCCAAAGAAGAAAAGTTAATGTGTTTTTACCCAAAATTTGAGAAGCTTGGCATACAATTAGAAGTTTCAATTGAAACCTTAATTTTAATCCATATGATGATATAATCAGTTATAGTTAATCATGTCAAAGAAGCTCAGAAGTAAGACCTATAATGTGTGATTCTTAGACAGAGGGTGAAAGCAGAACCAAACTCAAAATTTGTAGTTGACGAGACAAGAATGCTTAAAAAGGAAGGACGGTTATGGGTTCCTTCTAGTGTTCATCATGATTTGCTACATCAAGCTCATAACTCATCATATACTTAGGAGTATTTAAGATGTATCATGATTTGAAATAGGTGTTCTAGTAGGAAGGCGTGAAACAAGATGTGCTTGAATATATGACTAAATGTCTTACATGTCAACAAGTAAAAGTAGAATATCAGTGCCCGACAAGATTGCATCAATCTATCAAAATTCCAGGATGGAAATGGGAGAGTATAATGATGGACTTTTTAGTTGGATTGCCAAAGTCATCAAAAGGTTACGATTTGATTTGGGTCATCATTGATAGCTTAACCAAATCGACTCATTTCTTGCAAGTCAATATGACTTACTTAGCTGCTTAATATGCACAAATGTACCTTGATTGGATAGTTCCTTTACATGATGTGCTATTGATGATCAATTCAAGTTTTAATTTACTTCTCACTTCTGGCAATTATTTCAACAAGCATTGGGTACTTAATTGCTGTTTAATACGACTTTTCACCGCATGAATAGATGGTCAATCGGAGTGAATGATTTAAATTATGGAAGACATGCTTCGAGCATGTGAGATGGAATTTGAGGGCAATTGAGAAAAGTATTTGCCACTTATTGAATTTACCTACAACAATAGTTATCAATTTAGTATCCAAATGGCATCATTTGAGGCATTGTATAAGGAGATATAGATCTCCGATAGGTTGGTTCAAACCTGGAAAGGCAAAGTTGTTAGGACCAGATCTTCTAGCAGACACTATTGAAAAGATGCATTTGATTTGTGATCAAATAAAGATGGCTCAAGACCAGCAGAAATCATATTTGAATAAGAGAAGAAGGGAACTAAAGTTTGAGGTTGACCACCAAGTGTTTCTTAAGGTATCTCCTATGAAAGGAGTCATGTGTTTTGGTAAAAAGCAAAAATTGGCACTGCTATATATCGGACCATTTCAAATTATCAAGCGTATAGGAGTTGTGGCTTATCAATTAGAATTACCAATCAAAATGCAAGGAATCCATCCAGTATTCCATGTTTCCATGCTGAGGAAATATGTTCTGAATGAATTTCATATAACCAAGGAGGATAGATTCAAATAGACACTAAGCTGGCTTATAAAGAATAATTGGTAACTATTCTTGATCGACAAGTTTGAAAGCTAAGATCAAGGAAAGTTCCTATAGTCAAAGTGTTTTGAGGACAAAACGGTTAGTAAGAAGCTACATGGGAATTGGAATTTGATGTACAAGAAAAGTATCACTAATTATTCAGTAAGACCGTGTGCAAAAATATTTAGTATAAGATGTTATTCATCACTATTGATTCATTTTATTTAACTTACCATCATTGTTTAGAATTTGAGGACAAATTCTTTGAAAAGTGAGGAGAATTATAATACCCTAAATTTTCTAAAATTAATTTTGGTAATAAAATGGCTTTTCAAAAAATTTGAAGAGGTAAATTTGAAAATTTTGAGAATTCCCAAACTATAAATTTAAGATACAAAATGCCCAGAAATAGTAGAAATAAATTATATAAATTTTAGGAATCCTCAGAAAATCAAATTTTCCACTTTGAATGCTTATATAATAAAATTCGTGTCTTCGGGACTTAATATGCAGAAAACTTTGGACAAGCCTAAACTAGGGTTATGAGTACTTGGCGAATGTAAAATTATAGTTGTTATGAAGGCATTTAATTAATTTCTGTTACAATTTCATGCCCGCCGACGATTGGTGAGTATGTTAAACTTGGACTCCAAGTTGAGAAAATAGGAAAATTTACTAAAGTTAAAGATAAGTCAAAGACAAAGTTGACTTAACTTTTTCTCATTTTGCCCTCAAAGAGGCTAGCTACCTTTTTCTTCTTTCAACCCTTCCCCAGTTACATTTCATGCAACACTCGTCATCTTCCATAAATATAATGTCCCAAATTTTTTAAAATTAATTACGATAATTCCAGCTTGTAGGTTAGCGATTTTTACTTTCTTATGAATTACAACGTGATTATTTAATTGTGATCCACTAAATATTTGTGTGAGTTGAAGAAAATAGGTATTTGTGATTGTATAGTAAAGTTTGAGTTTGATTGGAATTGTTTATGTAAATATGGTTCTATGTTTGGAAAAGCTCAAATTTATGCTTATTTAAGCTTCTAAAACAATGGCATATTGAATCTATATGCTTTGATTTCATGACAAGACATAGGTTAATCTAATTTTTTTTATTGCCTTTACCCTTGTGGAGATATATGGGTTGGTGTAGGGTTAAACTCCTATAGCCGGTTAGTTGTTGGTGTAGGTCTTTTAGAGACTTGTAGAAAACTTATTGAAATTAATGTTTAAACTAGTATGTGCCTGTTAGGCAATGCCTTTATACATAATAAAAGTATATTTATATATTAATGTGTCTATTTTTCTATAAGTTTATTATTTCTTAACCAACTAATCGAGATTAAGTGAATGTGATTCAAAAGTATTGACATGATTATGAATAGAACAGGATAAAAGAGGTAGTAGTGATATGTTAGAGACTGGTGATTATTAATTAGAAAATAATATTTACATTGATTATGATTAGAGATTTGGGGTGACAGTAAGCCACTTGCAAGATATGTGTAATTAAAAGTATTACACAAATAGAACCGTATACGTCTCATATGAATTATTGTCTTATATGTATAGGCAAACAAATTTAAAAATAATAAAGAAAATCAAGACTGATTTATTCTAGAAAACTTAATCATGCCAACATAAATGCCATAAAATTAGACAATTCATGCTGTAAAGATAGTAATTTGATTTAACATTCAAAAATACCAATGGGATAATTATGATGGAATTAAATTGAATAATACAGTTAGAGGTATGCTTTGATATCACATGTTGAAACTTAATACAATGCATATATTATTTAGTAGTGAACATTAAATAAAGTATCTCCAACTCCAGTCATGTTGATCAAGTAAATTCAAATTAAATTAAATTTCATAAATATTTCTCCCAACAGCGATAGTAGTATTCCAGTCTATTACCTCTCAAATCGAAAAAATTATTTGACTTTATGACTATACAAGTATTCATAGGAGGTTAGGTCAAGAATCCCAATTATCCATAAACACTAGATATTTAATTATCTCTTAAAAGATAATTTAATTTGAATCTTTATTATATTCTACCATCAAAGAAATTGTAAATTTAATTAATCTTAATTATCTCTTAAAGATAATATTTAATTTATCACCTAGTATATTTAGGCCACATAAGGACTCTATTACGAGATATATCTTTCATTTTTTATATACATGCACTAGTTAGGTGTAATTGTAATGTATACCATAAACGTGAGATATGCTTATACAACATCTTGTCTCCCGCGTATAACAAAATTGCTCGCAGCTGGCAGGCAGTATGCTTGCTCAATCCATGTAGCTGTAATACCGCAGGTTGAGATTTGACAATTAAACCAGTTCAAGTGACCCATCAAAAGCTTCCTTAATTAATTTGTAATTGCAATAGGGTTTTATTTATATGAATGTTATATTTAAAACAGTGCATGACACCTAATTATAGTTGAACGACCTCAAAACCTCAAGATTTCCAAAAAAAACATTTACATACGTTTATTTTTGCACAAGTGTGCGCTCACCATGTGTATGCTTGCCACAATACTACTTCTAATTGTAAAATCAATTCAATGTAGTAAGATGATAAGAGGAAAGCCATCGACGAATCGATGTTAATTGCTTATATATACTTTTTGTGTGGAGGGTTGCATTTTTCTATATCTGATATCTCAAACCAGACGAACTTCTAGTGTTATAGACTGTAGTAGTGTTAACAAATCAACTCCTATCTCCTTTTCATTTTTCATACTTCAGACAACTATTTCTTAAATTTTTTTTAACTCAATTATATATAATTTAAACAAACTAATTAACTTGTCTAAATTGTTCTTTATTTTTCAGTACTATTACTGGGCTACAAGTTAATTTTTTTCATCTCAAAGGCCGAGACTTCAACTATCATTTTCAAATAGATCTTGATTTAGATCTTTCCTAGTACTTCTCGAATGGAATATTTCACCATTTTCTCTGCTTATGTTTCATATTCCTTTATTGTTATTTTGTTAATCTCTATTGTTAAGTATACTTTTGTCTGCATGTTTAGGGCACTCCTCGCTTAGAAAAAAGAAAAGAAAAGATAGAGTAGGAGGATGATAAAGTATGTAAATCATATGTGAATGAAGGCTGAATGACTTCATTCAGGCGTGAGAAACCTGTCTGAGTCTTCCATCCCTTATATTCTCATGTATTGATACATCCGTACATATTTACAAGAAAGTACTCCGTGTCATACATAGATTTTATTTGTTATATAACATGTGATTCTAAACAGTTTTATAATATAAAATCAATAATATTTTATTATAAAGTAGAGGTCATCATTTCAAATTTAATATGTTATTTTAAGTTGTTGTCTGTTTGCTATTATGAGGTAGATAATAGAATATAACTCGCGGGTATCTACAGGCTTACCTTTTTTTTTTTTTATAATTTTTTTAGCTATAAGGATACAAATGATAAAAAATTATATTTATATTTCTACAACATTTATAGTTTTTAAAGCCAAAATTTGTATTTAAATTAATCAAAAAATTTGAATTAAACTGCACTTTTTTAAGTGAATAGTATCAAAATGAAAATTTTGGCTTTTCCTCATGTGAATTTGTTAAATTTTAAATTTTTAAAATTGCTTAAACATAAATGATAAAATCTAATGTGGATTTGATAAAATTTTAAATTTTAAAAGTTAGTGTGTGGATTTGTTAAATTTAAAATTACTTAAAGATAAATGATAAGATCTGATATGCATTTGTTAAAATTTTAAAATTCGTTAAACATGTGTGGATTTGTTAAATTTTAAATTTTAAATTTTAATTGCTCAAATATATTTGATAAAATCTAGAGTGGATTTGTTAAAATTCTAAAGGGTTGATAAAAGCTTTAGTCCTCATAGTTTTATTAAATTTGTAATGTAATCCTTATAATTGTATTTTATGTAATTACATTCTAAAATTTAAAATAATTTATAATTAAGTCCCATCGTCAACTCTTAGAATAACTTAGAATTTAGTTGAGATTTATTTTGCTAACTCTTTTGTCATTTTCTATTAATGATTTCAGAAAAAAAATCTTGACATTTTTAATTCTTATTAATATGAAAATTCTTTTTTTCTTTTTCTAAAGAAAATAATAAAGGCAATTTTTTTATTTGGTAACTAAAATTTAATAAATAAATTGATGAAATAAACATAACAAGTTAGTGAAAGTAAAATGTTAATATATAATTTAATGAATGGGACTCTATTAGTTAGATTTAACATTAATTGATAATAAAGATTTAATTCTAAATAATTTTAAATTTTAGGATATAATTACATGAAATAAAATTATAAGCATTAAATTACAAATTTAATGAAACTGTAAGAACTAAATCTTTTATTCACCCAATTTTAAATTTAGAACAAGAACCACATATGCCATGGACCTCTCTTAAAAGATCATTTCAATTTTAAATTGTAACTTTAAGAAATATAAAAATTATGTTGTAGCAAAGAAAATTGAAAATTTTTCCTATTCAATTTCAGTTTGTCTATTAAATTTTTATTAAATTGTCATATGAATAATTGATTGATATTATATATAAAATAATTGTTGAAATTTTTCAATGTGAGCTATCATAATTTAATTAAAACACATATTATTAAATTAAATAAATGTCATGATAATTAATTATTATAGGCTAATTAATTATATAAGTAAATTATTAAATCTGTAATAATTGATGAATTTTTGTGATGTGAGTCTTGTCACTGAAGAAATGATGATGGGTTAATTGGGACAATAAGGTTATAGCAAAATATGTTCCTACTTATAACCTAGTAGAGTTGTTGTTATCCTTTTTCCCTGTTAAGATTATAAAGAGTAAACTTGCTAAAGAAGTTTTTGTTATAATGAATTGTCAGATATAATTTTATTATTATTTAATTCAATTTATTTATATAAATATGATACTTTATAACATGATTCATTAGACTAGATTAATTAGTTATTTTAATTTTTTCAATTTCTCACTATAATTACATTATAATAATCAAAATTGAATTTCCATATTTTGTGAGAAATGTCTCCAAAATAATATAAGATATATTACTAATATAATGTGAGAAATATCTTCAAAATAAAAAATAAAAAAAGGAGGGAAAAGGATTTTAGGAACTAGATATGACCAATATCATATCCTTCAGTTAAGGGATTTGTAGTTGGCTTAAAAATAAGTTCATTATCTTTTAATAACTGAAAAATTCAATTATCTTGATGATGGGCCAAGAATCATTATATAATACAAGGTTTGGATCCCTAATGTTGTTAACACTCCATACAGAAAGAATTACCATCATTCTAAAGAGAGAATGGAGCATTGAAAGCTCTTAAACTTGCCAGAACATGGTACACATAACTGTCAAGATTTTCTTCACTTTGGGTGTTAATGGTTGGAGGTAACCTACTCCACTCTGCTTCATTATAGTTTTTTTATATTTATTAAGCATTCAGGTATTGCTTACATGTGGTATCAAAGCTTGTCTATGCCTCTACTTTGACGTAATGAATTCTAAAAAAATTTTCTTTGAAAATATCTGTTGATGTTAAAATTTTAGTTTTATGTGAAAATTTGATTTTATCCTTGAGTTTTATGCTGTGAAATCATTGAGTTTAGAGGTTTCTAAAATTTCTATAAGTGAAAATGATGAATTGGACATTGAAGATCATCTGGATTGGCCGGGTTTGAATTCAGGTCGCGTTAGGTTTTGTTTTAGGTCGTGAGGACCTGAATAGAGGTTAAAGATGACCACGACGACGCGTTATTCATTCGGATAAGTGAAACGATGTGTTGTTTGAGGTACAGTTGAAGGCTGCCATTTAAGGATCAATACGATGCTATTTTATTAAAGATCTAAACGACATGTCATTTTTAGCCTTTGAAAAAAATTTCTATTTTTCCAAAAAAAAATTATTTTGGGTATTTTTGGGAAAAAATTTCATAAATTTTATTTTTATGAATAATTTCATAATTTGGTATTTTTATAAAAAAATATGTAATTTGCTTCATGTTGTATGAGAAATTTGGTCCTGGACAGGCCCTCGAGCAGCTTGAAAATAGCGAAGGAACCAGCCCAAGGAAATGACCAGATCGCTACAACCTCAGGTCGTTTCATGAAGTGATCTCTATAGCTTGAGCTCGCGGGCTGCTAAGCGAGCTCGACCTTAGCTCCATTACTCACAAACGAGCTAGCGACTTGGCTGATGAAGCATAACCTACGACCTGAGGATCAGACAGAAGACCAAGTCATGTCTTGCCCCAACGGACACATGGGGTCCCGCCTGCAGAAGACGGCTTGCAGGGGCCGAAAGCAGAGATTTAGTCTATATATTCTATCTTGTACAATAAATGCTGATATAATAGATTTACTGCATATGTAATTACCATTGTAACCTCC
>JANHAO010025776.1:0-11264 GCA_026873985.1 Saraca asoca
GTCAAATGTACAGTTAGGCTTGTAGGAGGTCTCCTATGGGCGATCTTCTACGCCGGTCACGGACCTGGGGTTTGGGTCGTGACATGTCTGTTTTGCGTTACCTTCGCAATTTCAGTTTTGTTCTTACTCCTGGTGAGCGAGTTAAGGAAATGCGAGTTTGATGAGTTATTATACTTGTTTTTGATTTTAATCATGGTTTCATTTTGGAGATGGGGTTGGCAAGAAGCTAACTCTTGAGGTTGAGGAGCTTGAGGTGTTGAAGCAGTTTGCTGCTTTAGATGACCTTAAGAACGATCTTAGATTTGACAAAGAACTCTTGTGCTCGCACAAGCTCATTCCAACTTTGAATATTGAGCTCACTAGAGATATTGGAGCCCAACAAATTAAAAAGGTTAGCTCAGTGGACTTTAAAGATTATGAGCACATGAGGAAGCTCATCCTTCGAAAGCCACCATCTGACCTTACTACAGTGACTTCATCGACTTCTGACACTGCAGGGACCCCTGCTGCTGCAAACCTATCTTTGGACTGAGAGGTGGTGCCTTTTCATGAGCTAACTCCCACCTTGCATCCTGTGGTGGTCATGGTGGTTGAGGTTGCATCTCCCTCCGAGCCCTTTGCCAAAAGGCAAAAAAAGGACAAGGGGAAGAAAGTTGATGCCACCCCAAAACAGGTGGCACTAGAGGTCGAGGCTAAGGAGCAATTTGTTAGTCTTGACCCAAAAATGGAGGAGTATTTCAACTACCTTCTGGAGAATGTTGACATGATCTTGGGGCCTCAGGGTAGGACCAAAGCATTAGAGTCAGAGGCGTTCTTGGGTGAGGGATTGCTGAGCTATGCAGCTTGTCATGGCCTACTAGTAAGTGAAGTTTTTTTATCCTTGTTCTTCTACCTTTTTTGTAATCTAACTTAACTATTTGGTTTTTTCAGAACTTGCTGACAATAATAAAGCTGAAGAAGGCACTTCAAGCTTAGGGTAAGGAGAAAGCAAAACCTGAAGGTAACTTGAGCACTGCAGCTGCTAAGGCGTTGGAGTTGAGAAAGAAAGCTGAAGGCGTTGAGGTTGCCAAGAACAAAGTTGAGAATGCTTTATCTTATGAGGTGGTAGATCACAAGGCTATCACATCCAATCTTAATAAAGTGGTTAATAAGTTGACAAAAGTAAAAGACGACCTAGATGTGGCAGTTTAGTGAGCTGAGGCGGTGGTGCAGTGAACTGAGGCTATTAAGAAAAAGCTTAAGGCGGTAGGAGGAAGTTACTCTCAGGAAGGAAGAGGTCACCAAGGTCAAAGTAGAGACCATTGTGGTAGTTACAAAAATTGCAAAAAACGTGGAGTCTAAAACGAGTGCCTCTTTCCTATATACTTTATGGGAGCGATACCTAAAGATGGACTTCTCCTTTTTTGGTAAGGATGTTGTTAAGGGTGTTAAATGCTTTAAGGAGATTACAAAGGCCACTTCCTCCAAAAAGAGCACAAAATCTACTATTAAAGTTTATCCTACTGAGGGTGCTATTCAAAGAGAGAGTGGCTCATAAGTCGTGGAAGCCATTGGTGATTAAATGATGGATGACCCGCTTGCTCCATATGTCAACCCTTCACCCCATAAAGGCTCAGCTCTTGAGGATCTGACTTCTTAGGCCATGATTCTTTGTAATTTTAAATTTCATTCTTTAACTTTGTTTTCAATCTCGGACTTTGTATGAATTTACCTCGTTGAAAGAGGTTTCATAATAAATGAACTTTTCATATTTCCTCGCTTTTTTGAGTGCATCACATTGGATGTTTTATGTATCTTAGAAGATAGTACATAGGTTGACATGAATAGATTCCTGCAAATAATAGTTAAATAAATAAAATATTAAGCTAAATGACCAATTGGTCTATTAGTGCTTTTCAGTTGACAATAAATTTAAGCACTAGAATGCCTTAACTGGTAACGAGTTTAAGCACTAGAGTGCTGAGCGCTTAAGCTAGCGTGAGATTGCTTTGGCTGGCAATGAGTTTATTTTAGCACCTCCACACCTCAGCTTGAGCACCGGAATTTTGGCTAGTAATGAGTTTATTTTAGCCCCTCTATGTCTCAACTTGAGTACTGGAATACTTTGGTTGGTAATAAGTTTTGTTGCATACATGTTAAGTAAGAGGTCGTATGCATATAGTGACTAGGAGTTGGTCGTATGCATATTGAGTAAGAGGTCACATGAATGTAAAATAGAGGATCACAGACATGTGGTGTCAGGTTTTTGCAAATACAATAGGTCGAATGCCCTCTCTAGATTGGGTGGGCAAGAGCCTGCTTCCGGGTTAGTAGGGTGAGCGAGCATTTTGCATTCCTAACTCAGGATTTCAGTTCCATTCTGTTTAGCATTTTGCCAAAATTTTACATAGTTGTGAAAATTTAGGGGAAAAAACTTGGGTGCTTAACATCATTACATAATCATATGATTTATACAACAAGTGCTTCATGCTGTTTAGGATTCCATGAGGTCACTGTCTCGCAGGTCATACCACATAATCTTTTAAGTGACCCCTCTTAATCAGATTTTCAATCACAGCTCTGAGTGCTTGGCAATCTGAAGTGTTTTGCCTGACCTCGTTGTGATAGGCACAAAACTTATCTCTATTGTTGCTCAACTTGTTAGGAGTTTTCAGGGGTTCGGGCTTCCTAAAGTCCTCTTTATCCCTTTCTACTGCAAAGATCCTATCTTAGGTATTTGATAGGATGTTGTAGTTCTCATGGTGACTGTGATGCTGAGGTCGCTAAGTCCTGGCCTTCTTCACAAGCCGGTTATCAAAGCTATCCTTGCGATTTCCATGATTACTCCTCTTCTTATTCTGGTCAGAGCCATTCACCTCATCCTTTTGCTTGGGTTTTTTTGTGCCAAAGGTTTCTTTCCACCTGATCTGTTTAGTAGGTTGCTCATAAAACTCACCCAGGTTGCTTATTGGGGATTTGTATATGTTCTTATATAGCTTTCTATCCTTGCGGAGTCCCACTGAGATCACTATTAAGATACTTTTATTGGATGGATTCTCCACATTGTTGACCGCATGTCTAAATTGAGTGATATAGTCTTTTAGCAATTCATTCTTCTGCTGAAAGATTGTTGCAAGGTGGTAGCATGATGCGAGCTACCTTCTCAATGCCTTATATTAGCTGATGAATCTTTCTTGGCATTCTTCCTAATTGCGAATGCTGCAAGTTGGGAGATTCCTAAATCATGTCCAAGGTACATCTCCAAGGGTAGCTGGGAAGACCCAACATTTGACCAGTGGATTGGTTGTTTGAAGATCCATTTGCACATTAAATGCATCTAAGTGGCTATATGGATCACTATCCCCATTGTATTATGGGATTGTGGGGATTTTAAATTTATGAGTGAGAGGCTGCTTCCCTATTTTGCTTATGAATGGAGTCTTCTCCTTGTAGCAGTCTTGGCTATTCTGAGTTTGAGGGCACTTCTTTAATTGTTTTATTCTCTAGAGCAACTTTGCTACCATTGGATCTCATGTTTGAGATCCCCTGTAGGAACTTTGTTAACTTTTTTTACCTCTTTGGTTGTGAGAGTAGCAACTTGAGGTATGCCCTCGACTGGACCTGGTCGAGCTTTCCATTTCATGCGAGCTCACATGTTGCTGGTCGTCACGATTTTCATGAGTTGGGTGAACCTCCAACCTTGTTTATGAGTGGAAGGAGCGAGCTGAATCAGTGCACCGAGTTCCTCCTCTGGGTGTGGTGATCTTAGCCTACTTTTGTGCACCCAGGGTTTGTGCTTGTATCAGCACTTTAACCACCTTAGTCAATTCATTCACTGTATTCTCCAGTGTTTGTTCGCCATGCTTGTATTTGGTCAGTCTCAGAAGTAATAACAGCAGGTTGGTGTTGAGTTGTAGGGGGTAAGCCGACAGTAGCTTCGTTAGTAAGAATGGCAGAGGTGACGGCCACAAAAAGAACTAGTTCCTGTTCCTATTCTATATGACCTTTCATTTGGCCAAGTGGAGTATTTGGGTTTCTGGTGGTTCTTCCTCTTGTCATGATAGTGGGAAGAAAAATAAACCAGAGTGTAGATGAGGGTCCTCCTTCTAGCATTAAAATGTTGACGATGAAATTTGGTAAACCCAAATTCCATTAACCAAAAAAGTTTTTAAAACCCCAAATTGCGATTCCAGTTGATTGTAAAAGAAAGAGCCGAAAAAAGAGGAAGAATAAAGAAAAAGGCATCAGAGATTTTTAACGTGGTTCGATTAAAGTCAGTGTGATCCCTACGTCCACAGTGGTCATGTTTATTGTTGTGTGGTTGTTTCTTTGTATAGCTTAGCAGAGTAACAGTACATATATGTCTCACTATATTTTGGCAGAGTTTCTGCGTATATTTTTATGCTCCCCCTGTACAATGGGTTTTTCCCCTTTTTATAAAGGTAGGGGATTACAAATGTAATTTAATAAATTATAAAATTATCCTTTCCGTTGCAACTCACTATCGATTTTTGGGGGCTGATCTATCGGTTGGAAGTATATGTCTTTGGCTACTGACTAGACTGTGATGTTTTGTACCCAATGCTTGAGGTTGCTCATTTGGCAATCTAAGCTTGCATTGGGTGATCTATTAGCCATGCAAGTTGATCCCGTTTCCAGGTTTAACTGAAGTGTACTTTCCGGAAGATGGTTGAGTTGGTTTACTTCGCCTAGTGAGTTGGAGCTCATCTTTAGCGAGTTAGGGCTATTGCCTTGGCCTCATCTTGCATCCTAAGCTCACGACTGGAGATCTGGTACCTTTGTTAAGCGATCTTAGTTTTTGGACGAACTAGGCCTTTTCTGGCTAGACTCATTTATTGGGCTTTTGTCGGCCCATTTCACAGCGTCCCAAAAATACCCATAAAAATTTTGATAAGTGGCTTGGAGATTTTCGACTGATAGACTAAGTGGTTTGCCCAATTCCTAAAGGCCATCTTGATTGTAAAGTGTCTTTTTTTTTTATTAATAATGATGGCCAGTGAGATTTTTCTTTTCTCAATAGGTTGTTTCCTCATAATTTCATTATGGAAATCTCTACCCACCCTCCTCTTAATGCTGATTGTAGGCCTAATGTTATTTAATGGTTTGGCAATAAACAAAGTATTTTTAGAGTGTATGAACTTTACAATTTAATTCAGAGGCAAACTTTTTGTAATGACAAAAGTTTTCGGAATAAAATCTAGAGGTGGAACGGTTTGGAACGCATAAGGCTCTTTCTCTGGCAATGTTGTAATGATGGACTGCTTACAAATATGGTAAGGCACAAAAAATGTTAGGGCAGTCCAATATGCAATGGCTGCAACAATTTTCCTAAAGACATCCTTCACTTATTGTGGGATTATATTCTTGCAAAGAAAGTATGATTTTCTTTATTATCCAATAAGTTCTTATCCTCTTTCTTTATGTTGGATTGGAATAAATGAGTGTTGAAGAATTTTATTGCTTACATGGGAAAAGACTTGGCTATAGATTAGTCTATTATCTAGGGAACAATCATATGGTTTTTATGGAAGTGGCATAACCAACGACTTTTGTTAGTGGTTTGAGATTTCCTTGAAACCTGTCTAATATCATTATGTGATTTATTAAGAATATCGTAGGTTCATATAGTATTACGAGAGATGTACCATGGAAATCTATTGGAGACCTCCTATTCATAGTTGGATCCAAATCAATATTAATGGAGCATTCAATAATAAAAAAATCAGTATGAAAATTCAATTCAAAACTTTTAAATTACAAATGTTTAGTTAGAAATTTAATAAAATTATAGAACATAACAAAATAATTTAACCTAAATATAAATAAATAATTTCTCAATTATGTAAAGAAGAATCCCACTAATGTGTCTAAGTTTTTCATACAATTTTCACGCAGCTAGTTTTTATCAACAAATTATTTTGTTGACCTAAATTTAATAACAAAAATAACAAGTATAAAATATGCATAACACATGTGTAAATAATATTTTTCTATGAAGAATAATAACCTTATATGGACTATTTGAATAATGACCACTCATTTGTGAGAATGGGAGTCCCCAAGTTGTGAGGTTTAGATACTATGATGACTTTGTCAACCAATCAAAGAGGATAAACCTCACGCACAAATATTATGGGATATTCTGAAGGTATGTTCCCAAATCACTCTTGAAAATAAAGTGGTCACTAAATCTAGTGCACTATCATGCATCTAGTGTTAAGCAACGGTACTTAAATTTTAAAAAGTTGTGCATTCCAAACTTAGATTCGGAGCAATTACTTGGACTTTGCAACATTGCTCATATATTTTTTTTCTAAAATATTATTTTTGGTGACTGGAATTCAGCTTTTAATTCAAATAATGCACATAGTTGAAGCTGATTTCGAAATTCCAAGCAGTAGTATGAACCGAAACGCAGGTAATCTCACTGCAATGCTTGACAATGAAATATCATTACTGTGTTCCCCATACAAAAGTTCAAGAAAAATACCCACCTGCTCCTGCCCTAGACTAACGTCGATGTAATCGCTTTGTTTTTATATGCACGCTTCTTTTTCACTTTCTTCCAAGAAAAACCAAATAAATTCAGGGTCCCACCCTTCCCCTCTCAAACGTGGTGGTCCCACATCCAGCACCCAATAACATCCAATTTTACGCCCTCTCCACCATCCATGTCACTCCCTCCGTTTTACCTTTTGTCACTTGTTCACTTCTCCTTGTAATTCATTTATAGCTTGTTTGAATGGAGGGAAAAAGGGTGGAAAGGAAAATTTGTATAAAAAATAGGGTGAAAAAAGGAATTTTTCTCAACTTGGTTGAAGAAGAAAAATGGGTGAAAAAGAAAAGTGGTAGAAAACTGCTCATGGGCCCCACTAGAGTTTTTTTCGCCCATATAACAGGTGGAAAACCATCTCTGCGTCCTGCTTGCTGACTTGGCTGTATTGTCCTCCTTGGCCCCGATCTGCTTCTCCTCATCAGCTGCTTTGCTTCATCATGTGCATGTTGCTTCTCCTTCTTCTCGAGCTGCTTCTCTGCCTGCCCATCAACTTCTCTGCTTGCTACTGTGTGAGCTAGTTCTCCTGGTCACTAATTTGGTCCTCCTTGTCGATCTGCTTCAAAAGCTTGCTGTTGTGCGAGTTGCATCTCCTCCTCGTAGATCTGCTTCTCTACTTGCTACTGTGAGAGCTGGTTCTCTTGCTCATCGATCTGCTCCTCCTCGCCAATCTACTTCGAAAGCTTGCTGCTGTGTGAGTTGCTTCTCCTGCTCACTAATTTGTTTCTTCGCTTGCTGCTATGTGAGCTGCTTCTCCTCGTGAGAGCTACTTCTTCTCCTTCCCAATCTACTTCTTTGCTTGCCCGTCAGCTTTTCTACTTGCTATTGTGCAAGCTAGTTCTCTGCTTACTGCTTCTTGGTTCACTGCTTCCTCACTCTACATCTTTGCTTCCTCATTCGGGTCCTTGCTTCAACCAATTCAGGCCATCTCCAATCAATATCTTTGGAGAAGGTATAAGAACATCATTTTTCATTTTATTGGCTATAATGTTAAAGATTTTCGATAAATGCTTTAAAATGATGTTGATTCCCTTTTTTTTATTGGGCCATGTTAGTATTCTGAGATAGGGGTGAAGCCCTGAGCTACTATTTTGGAAAAAGAAATAGAATGGCTGAACTCTATCAAAGCTAACTTAGTGGTACTTATATTCTTCCCTTTTTGATTGGTAGCAAAGAGGAATATAGATTTTTTTAAAGGAAATGCCATGTGGACCATTTTGCCTTAAAGCATTATTGGAGGAAAACTATCTTATTATCTAATTGCTAGAATGAAAACAAAAGGTGTTATGAATTTGGTTTCTACTTAGGATGCCTTCAAATAGAATGCCTTGTATTTGGTGGCTTTTTGTCATGCTAATACAAAAAAACAGGTCTTTGATGTTGTCCCAATGGCATGTTGTGCTGCAGCTAATGCTGGCATTAAATCTATTTGTGTGACCAATTTTAGGTATCTTTTGTATATTGCAATTTTTTTTCTTAATGATACATTAGCATATAGTTATTGGCTTAGGCTGTTATATATTATTTCCCTAGTTTCTGTATAGTTGTTAAAAAGCAACTGTTTTTGTTCATAACTTAACACAAGTCATTTCAATTATTCTTTTGATTTGTAGCAAAAAATTAACCTTACTCCATATATTTGTAATAGCAATTGGGACTTTATCTATGCGGAATATGTTATGGCCATTGGACTTAATTATTGATCTATCGTATGGCAGGTGATGACTTTCTCTGTTATCCAGTCTGCTGTATTTGTTGTTCTTTTATAGTAATGTAAACAATTTGCTAATTGTAGAAATTTAATCCAAGGTTGTTTGTAGTCTTCCTATTGTTATGGTTATATGAATTAAATTCTATCAATACTAATATTCTGCACTGTCCTGAGCCAGACTCTTTTGCATTGAAGAGTTTTCATTATCCCCTTGTTTATTCACCAAGTGTTATGGCTAAAAATAGTTTCCTCTATTTGAGATTGTTATCATTGACATTTATAATTGTTGAATTGTGGATTAGCTTTGGCTTTTCTTTTCATTATGGTTTTCTACTTCAAACATGTTACATAAACTCTATTAGATATATGCTGATGTAGATAACTGAGGACTATTCACACTGGGAATTCCTTATCTACCTCCTAGGATATTGTCCAAGTATGTTGGTTTTTTTCTTAATTACATGAAAATTGGTTAGCTTTAACTGAGTGCGTGTTGACGTCGGATTTTGGTTCTGACCCAAACTCCGGCCAACGAGGGATTCTTTTGGGATCTCAAACTATTAATTGGTTCACAGATAGAAAATCTGCAAAGTAAACAAGAAAGGAGGGAAGAGCAGCAGGGAAACACAAGGTTGTTTTTAATGTGGTTCGACCAAATTTGGACGGTACCAGACCCTATGTCCACGATAGTGTATTGATTTGAGAATATTTTTATAGAGTTTTGGTATATGTGCGTCTCTCCTTTAATGTTCATCTCCTTCCCATATTTATAGAGGAGAGGAGGTTACAATTGTAATTATACATGCAGTAAATCTATTACATCAATATTTAATGTACAAGACTTGAACAGAAAAATTAAATCCTGAAATTTAGCTACTGTAGATTGCCTCCTACAGGTGGGCCCCATGTGTCTGTTGGGTAGGATGTGGATTTTTCTTCTATCTAGTAAGCTCCTAGGTTGCTAGTCGCGCTTTGCTAGCTAGATCCTTCGGTCTAGAGAAGTGCTTGTCTTCGAGATAGTAAGGTCGAGCTAGTTCTATCATGAACGAGCTCGAGCTGAGGAGGTCGCTCCGCGTCACGAGCTGAAGGCGTAACGATCTGAGCACTTCTTGAACTGGGTCTTCACCGCACTCGGGCTGCTCACAGGCCCATCAAAGACGATCCGATTTTCACATATAACATAAGCCCTCAACTCTCAGCTCTCTTCGCGGGGTTGGGAGTTGAGACTTTTTGGCATCCACTTAGTTAATAGTCTTTTCCAAGATTATCATTTCATCTATTATAGACTGTGCTTTCTATGGCACGTGTCCGATGATTGTTAGCAGGTCAATCACAACCTTTTCTAAGGTAATAAATGATGGTGGTTGGGGAGATTGATCTGGATCCTTCGGTGGAGCTGAACTTGGCTCGATGTAAGGGAGGGGAAACCCCTTTTGCCTCTGCGTTGAGTAACCATGAGGATTCTAGATGAACCACCATTATTTCTAGTGTTCTGGCTCTCAACTGGGGTGTGTATGGCCTGTTACATAGAGAACTCAAAAGATCTGGCTTCTCTGACAACATGGAGAGATCTCATACAGATCTTGAATTACGTCCTCTCGACGTTACTGTGAGGCAATTGTTCGATCGGCTAAGTTTCTGGCACTTCCTGATTTGCTTCCTTCACTAATCAGATGAGGAGTCGGAGGCCAGAGAAATAAGGAGCAACTATGTTGTTGCCGGGGGAGCACTGGAAGGAAAAATTTGAGGATCTTAACAGGTTCACGGGCTCTAATAACCTAGGGTGTGTCCCTTTGTGGCCAGCCTTTCTTCTTGGAAGAAAATTAGCTATTGCTTTTCCCTTTGTATTTTGGCTTTCTGATGTAGTTTTACCTTGTTAAGGCTTCTTTAATGAATAAGATTTCTTTTTACAATCTCAATGTACTGTCTTCATTTTTCTGTGTCTGCAATAATGTGAACCTTTGTAGCTTGCAACGATAAGCTTAGATTGCTAATCGGTGCAACGTTTTTGAACACAATAGTCACAGGCAATACTCCTTACACATGTCGTGTGAACCATCTGCGTAAGAATTGTTCATTATTAGAAGGTTGCATGAGAGCTGCGAATAATCAATCGCATGTGAACTATGAACTAAAGCAATGTTATTTACCTTAAGTAAATAATTAGGTCGTCAATTCCTTACACTTTATCAAGCATGTAGCTACACTAGCATTGAGTGTTTAAGAGTGCCTCTGCACCTCAGTGAGTACATAGTCGCACTGATAAAGTGAGTATTTTTTAGTGCTTTCACACCTCAGTGAGTACACAGTTGTGCTGGTAAAGCGAGTGTTTTTTAGTGCCTCCGCACCTCAGCAAACACGTAGCTGCGCTGGCAAAGTGAGTGTTTTTTAGTGCCTCCGCACCTCAGTGAGCATGCAACTACACTGGCAAAGTGAGTGTTTTTTAGTGCCTTTGCACCTCAACGAGCACGCGGCTGCGCTGGCAGAGTGTTCATCAATTCATCTCCAGAATGAGCTCTGAGAGGCCTCAACCAGACCAAAGGTCGTGGTTAGCGCTAAGTTGCACAAGAGACTTAAAAAGGTTAATCGCATGCAAGTTTTGAAAAGTACAAATACTTGGTAGCATAGGGTAGGCTGAAGAAATGAAGATAATGACATCAAGCCAATCGACAAACTACTTTGAGTAAAGCGATGGAAGGCATTTACATTCATCTTGGGATTTAAGGTACATTGTCAATGTATAACCGGAACCGAGCCCCTCAGCTCTTGGCCATCATCTGGCTGGGGAAGCTAGGGCTACTGTCTCATAGACTACACCATGTACTCCCTTAAGTGACCCCTTATGATTAGGTCTTCAATTGCATCTCTGAGGGCCAAACAGTTTGAAGTCCCATGACCGGCCTCATTGTGATAGGTCTTGGGTTTCCAGACACGAAGTATTGTCCGCTTTGGTGGGCTTCCGCTGCCCTTGGGGATCACATCCCCCCACCTCACGATTTT
>JANHAO010025777.1:0-11304 GCA_026873985.1 Saraca asoca
ACAATTAAATTGAATTAATGTTTGTAGATTATTTTCTTTTAAATAGTATGGCAAGATTTATAACTCATATATTTTGAAAGGTCATCAATTTCTTTTATAATTTTTGTTTACAAAGAAAATCTTATTTTTGTAAACTCTATATCTAATTTAAGAAAAATAAATGAAAATTAATTTTTTAATTGATCTAAGTTCATGATTATTCTTAAGATCTTTATGAATTTCACAAAGGTTAAAATGGTGTAACACACACACACACATAAGAAGCCGTTCCAACTAATATAAACACAGTATATGCATTTTTTATCAGCTCAAAATTTGATATTTTTAAGAGAAAAATAAATGAGAATAAATTTAAATAAAGCCATTTTTTTCTATAGCATATTGAAAATTTATAGAATAAGAAACTTAGTATTGAAAATATTAAAATATGTGCACATGTAGGTAAATAAGAATTAAAAAAAATGTTTCAATATAATAACTTAACTTAGCTCTTATATTATATGTACTATAAGAGAAAATTATTTTATTAAAAATTATATTTGCAATCTTTTATTGACAAGAACTTATTATTATATTTGATTATATAAAGATGTAAAGTATCACATATAAAAAGAGAATTTGTTGAACACTAAGTGATGTACTTGAAAAAAAACAGAAAAGAATTATTTTATGAGAATTTTTAAGACAAAATAATATTAGTGTTTGAAAGTGATTAAGAGAATAAACAAATTAGAATTAAATAAACATGCTAGACTTAAAAAAAAAAAAACAAAAAGACACATGTCAGAAGGGGCAGATTAGGAAATTTGGATAAAAAGAAGCACGGATACAAAAATAAAAGTATCAATATCCTCGTACTTAAAAACCTCATCCCAATATTCCATAAATAGAAATTAAATAAATATGCCTATTGCCTATTGGGCTAAAAATAGAGGAAGAGCCTGTTACAGAAACAGTGCATCATGGTCAATCACACAAAGGGAGGGAGGACAAGGATCTTATTTAGATCTCTCGTTCCCATGTATTGGGATTTACAAATTTATTTTTTTACAAAAATCGATCACTTAAACACAAAAAGATTTATAGATTTATATTTTTTTTAAATTCACATTTTAATTTTTTAAAGATATTGAGAATCTAAATCCATCTTATTTCAAATAATAAATTTCTGAAAAAAATATAAATCACCCCCTTGAACTTTAAAATATTTATGTTTAATATTTACAAATTATTAAGTATTATAATTAACTCCATTCAACTTTAAATAAGTGATAAATTGTACTTATATAATATTTTTTTCTCATAGTTCTAGAAAGAATTTAAGTATTATGTTATATTGACGTGAAATAAAAATGTAAGAATCACAATAATAAGTTTTCCTCTCATATTGGACAAGCAAATCATGAAAAATAACTAAAATATTTCAAAATCAGAAAAAATTATACAAGTAAGATTGTTATCAAATTTGAGTCATAAGATTTTCATATTATATTTGATTTTTTAAAAAAAATTTCATGTCAAACCAAATACATTTGTTACTTCAAATCATGTTAAATGTAACTATCCTAAAATTAAAGAAGATTGATTATAAAAAATTAATAATTCATGAGGATTAAATGTAACTACCTCAAGGAAGTAATATACATTTTCCTTAAACTTTTCTTATGAAACTTATCATTGTTTTCATTTTATATATTTTCTTAGTCTGAAAAAACTGTGAAAAAAGTGCTTTAATGCAATACGAAACAATTAATAAAGGGTCAAAATATTTAGAAATATTATAATGGATCCTTTTTTTTCTTTTTAATTTATCCATTCATAATCCCTTTCTTTTGTAAACTTTTGAACATTAAAGTAAAACAAAAGGGGAATCCTTTTTGATCTCTTACGGGTTAACAATAAGCCGACTTAGCCCACAATACATTTAAAGTCCGACTCAAATTTTAGTTTATTAAATTAATTTTATGAGATCAATGAGTGATATATAATTTAAATATTTTAATTTTTTTAATAATTGAGTTAAGTTTAAGTTATATGATATTTGACTCATGACTTAACTTGATGATTTTATGCTATTATACACACATATATGTATATATTTACAATTATAAATACATATTATTTATTAATATACATAAACTCCATATCTACTATTTTTTTAGTGAGATACTACTATAAATTTTCTTATAAAGAGTAATAATACATTTTTGTTGAAATTTTTTTGAATAATTATATATAATATTTTTTTAAAAAAATAATTTAATTTGATATCATGAACTTGGCTCATAAGCTCAAATTGAGTCAAACTTGAACTCAAAAAAAAAAAAATAATTATAAATAAGTTGAGCTAAAAATAAACAAATCAAGCTTAAACTAGCCTTAGCTCAACTTGACTCGAATCATTGCTAACCCAACGATATTTCTTCACAGGCTCTTTCTCTTTTAAGCATAGGAGGCAACATGCAAACTAATTTAATTTTTATTTAAGGAATATTAGAAAGGGTTTTTTTTTTTAACTAAATACACCTATTTTGAAACTATTTTTCTAAATACCCATACCCCAAATTACTCGTTAGAAATTTCAAAGCAGATGCATAATAACAAAATTTAAAATATATGAAGTAATAAATTATAAAACACAAAAATTTAATGTAATCCAGCTTATAGCTTATTTTACAAGTGAAGATAACAATCAAATTTTATAAAAAAAAATGAAGAGAATGCAAATCAGTATAAGTATTTAAACTCACACCCCCCAAATACACAAAAAGTACCGGATTGTGTATATATTCCTCACTTTTCACAATCTAACCACAAAGACTGCAAGAGCAAATTGTGGGATCTCCTATTCTCTCTCTACAATCAAACATTGTATAATACAAATATTTATATATGTCAAAAACTTACTTAACAAGTAATTACAACACTTTCCTATTAAGAAACCTAATTTGAATAGGGAAATAATTCAGAATAAAAAATGATCACTAATTGGCAACAAATAAAATTTGAGTTAAAATCTAAATAATATTTACCTTGATACAAATTCCATCATCATCAATCTTTAAACTCTAAATTGAGTAATTTCACTTATTTTAAATTTTATCAAACTTTTAATAAATCCTAAATAATTTTCTTCACAAAATCATAAATGTATTCTAAACTCTAGCTCAAATGGAGCATTAGCATTCTAAGTGCATCAAAGAAGAAAAATAAGGATTTTACAAGACAAGATCTTTAGCAACATAAGTTACAAAAGATTCATCATTTTAATACCCTTTATGCTTTCCTTTTCAATTTCCGACATTTAGACTTGACATGTCCCTTCTTGTGACAGTAGTTACAGGACTTGTCATAGGGTTTTGATCCACTAATATGCTTGTTTGCCAAATATTAAAATAGAACTTTGTTGACCATAAGTAGAAGGATTCCACTCATTATCCATCTATTCTTCATTAATTAGATAAGCCTTCACATTTTCAATATCAATATGATCACAATTATTATATAGAACGACCTCCCTGAAAACTTGTATGAGGGTGGCAATGAACTCAATAGTGATATGGCTTGATTCGATCCTCACTAGAAACCTTTGTATCCAATTTGGACAAATTAGTGATGAGAGAATTGAATTCATTATTATGTGCCTTGATGAACGTACCTTCTACCATGCAAAGTGTTTATAATTGTTACTTTATTATTACTTGATTAGTTGCAAATTTTGTCGCATACGATTCTCCAATTTTTGTCATAATTCACCAGTTGTCTTCTCTTTTAATACATCCTGGAGTACTTTATTTGTTAGGCTCAATTGAGTGGAAGAAAGACATTTTCATCTATGTTGTTCCGATCATCATCAAACATAGTTGTAGCCTTTTTCTCCTTGCCAGATAGAGCTTTTTTCAATCTATTTTGCGTCAATATAGCAAACATTCGAATTTTCCAAAGATTTAAACTCATTTTTCCATCGAGCTTCTCAATTTTAAACTTTGTTGTTGACTTTTTTTTTTAATCAAATCAAAGAAAATGTGAGAACCTTGCTCCTGGTACCACTGTTGGGAAATTTCAATGTGTGAGCATAATAACAAAGTTTAAAATATAAGAAGTAATAAATCACAAAACTTAAAAACTTAATGTGGCTCAGCTTATACCATATTTCATGGGCAAAGATAGCATTCAAATTTCACTAAAGAAAAGAAGGAGAATATAAATTGGTATAATCACTCAAACCCACACTTCAAATATACCAAAAATATCAAATTGTGTAATACTCTTCACTTTTCATAATCTCACCAAAAAGAGCAAGAGCAACTTGTAGGATCTCTTATTTTCTCTCTACAATCAAATATTGTATAGTACAAGTATTTGTATGTCAAAAGACTTACTTGACAAATAATTTTAATACTTGCCAATTGAGAAATCTAATTTGAATAAAAAATAGTCACTAATTGATAACAATTTAAATTTGAGGCAAAATTCTAACATTACCTCACTTTCAATATAAAACTTTTTCTTTCTTTTTTTTTTAAAAAAAAAACAAGGGCTAGCTTCACCTATATGATAGAGTAGGTTTGACCTCATTTGACTAAAAAAAATAAGGCTATTTAGAAAGAAGAAAGTGAGGTAAATTCAGAGAGAATAGAGAGTGTGTGTGACCTTGCTTAACCAAGGATTGAGGTTAATGTGTGAGAGAGAAAAAATATAAAAAATAGTTTACAAAGTGGGTTATTTAGAAAAAAAAAAGTATATTTGGGTCAAAGGGCCTAAAGATAGGAACCACAGCTCACTTCAAATTTGTACCCTCACTTTTTAATTGAGTCATTTTAATATCATTTTATAAGAGAATAAGATAGATAAACATAAATTTTAAGCGAAATGAAACTTATAATTATGGGCAAATACTTACAAATTAGTTTAAGTTAGCACAAGCATTAATATTCTCAGTATTACTATCTATTGTTTTCTGTCAAGTTACTATACTACATCTTTAATTTTAGAATATATTACACCATGATGTAAAAATATTTTACTTGCAAAATACAATAGGTTATATTGAGATTTCAATCCTAAAATAACACTAATATTATTTCCTAATATATCACTAGTCAGTTGGTCAAAAATATGATGTTACAATTAAGTTACTAGGTGTGGTTTAGTGGTAGGGGTTTGGGTAGTAACTTGGAAATTATTGTAATTTTTTATTTAATTATGAAAAAAAAATTTGTAATATAAAGTTTAGTTGTAGGATAAGTTTTTCCACTCAAAGGTTAAGGCATGTCATTGCCTTTTTAAGGGCTTACAGTGATACTTATATATCGTCTAACCCTTGAAATCATTGGTAATGGGATTCGAATATAACACATGGGTGATCAAAGACAACAACCTTTACTAAATGAGCCAACCCATAGGACTATATGAACTATTAATAATTAGTATGGTGACATAATAATTTAAAATGTAAATAAAAGGACATCATTATCTTTCTGTCATAAAATTTTGCCACCATAAAATAAAAGAAATTAAAGGTTTTTCTTATTTTTTATGCTGTATTAATTTTTTTGAAAAATGACATAAAGATAACTTATTAGCTTCCAAGGTTTTAATTGTTTTTGAAATTATAAATTCTATTTAATTCCTTCAAAATCCAATCCATATTTAGAAATTTCATATTATTTTTAGAGTATATTTTTAATTTCAAAAAGAGACAAACAAACACATGTGAAATCTACATAAGTGAATTCTATCACACAATACGTGTGTTCTATTTTTTTTTTCTTAAAATTAAAAATGAAATTATCAAAAGTAAATAAGACAAATTCTCTCCTATCATTATTAGGAAAGGATGATGCTTATGTAGAGGTGATCTTCACCATAACTAACAAAAAATGGAGAAATTACATTGATTAAGAAAAGTTATAGCCACCGAACAACAACGAATATTACTCAGTTCATGAGAACAAGGCCTAGCTTGCAGCTTGCAGAACGCATCCCTAACTATTAATTCAGGAAGATCCATTCAATTTCCTATTTTAATTGGAGTTTGTTATAACTATCAATCCTTATCCATTATGTAATCCTAATCAAGTAATGATACTTATCAGTATTTGAATTACATTCAAACTGTAACACTTCAACTACTATAAATAGGGGTTAAAATCATTATACAAGGGACATACAATAAATACACAATCAATCATCAGATACAAAATACTCAGCAAAGAGTAATAAAAGCCATGGATGTAGGGGTCAAACTAACTTTAGCCGAATCACGTTAAAAACCTCCTAGTGTCCTCTTGTTCTTCCTCTCTCTCTCTCTCTCTCTCTCTCTCTCTTTTTCTTTTTACGTTCAATCTATAATTTGGGATTCTGAGCTTGGATTGATCGAATTTGACCGTCAATATTTTAGTGCTAGAAGGATGGCCCTAAACTGTATTCTTCTTGATTTTTTGATGGCTAAAGGAAGAACCACCAGGAGTTCAGATCTTGCAATTGACTAGCCTGATAGTTGCATGGAACAATAGAGGGACCCAGTTCTTTCTGCGGCAGGCACTTCCACCATTCCCACCATAGGTGTTACCATTGGTATTCCCCTAGCGACTCCACACCAACTTGCTATTATTGATGGAATACAAGTGTAGCATCAATATCATGGGCGCTTGAGAAAATAATAGGAGAGTTAGCTAAGGCGGTTAGGGCATTGACTCAGGCACAAGCCTAAGGCTCACGAGAGCAGGTTAGGGGCGCTGCACAGAAAGAAGCTCTCCAACAACCATAGGAAGGAGCTTAGGAAGAGAGGCCAACTAGAGGAGTACTTTGGCACACTCATTCAACTTGCTTTACCGACTCACAGCCAAGGTTGGAGGTCCATCAACCTTGCGAGTATGATGAAGGAGATCATCAATGACATAGGAGTTCACGTTGAGTTGAAGGCTCAAACAGGACCAACCAAAGACATGTCTCAGATCAAAACTCATCAAGCCATGAGCAGAGAAAATGCAGAACCTCAAATCATTACTCCCACGATAAGAAGAGAAGCGGCGATTTTCCAACCATTGATCTAAAGCTCAGGACCATATGGTTGAGGAGTTGCTTCAGAGGGTAGAGCAGTTAAAGCAACAGCCTCTGGCTCAGGACCTCCAAGATCATTATAAAGAAAGGACCCCATTCACCAAGGAGATCGAGACAAAGCCTCTCTCTCGTAGGTTCAAGATTCCCACCATCTCACAATACAATGGGGATAGTGACCTATATGACCACTTGGACACATTCAATATATAGATGGATCTTTAGACAACCAATCCTCTAGTCAAGTGCCATGTCTTCTTAGCTACTTTTAAAGACATACCTCAGACATGGCTTAAGAATCTTCCAGCTCGTAGTATTGGTAGTTGGGAAGAGTGCTAAAGGAAATTCATCAACCTGTACAAAGCACTGAGAAGGTAGCTCATACTACCCTACCACCTTGCGACGGTCTTTTAATGAAAAGATGAATCACTGAAAGATTACATTACTCAGTTCAGATGTGAAGTCAATAATGTTGAGAATCCCTCAAATGAGAGCATCCTAACAGTGATCTCAGTAGGGTTTTGCAAATATGGAAAGCCATATGAGAGCATATACAAGTCTCCAATGAGGGATCTAGGTGAATTTTATGAAAGAGCTGCCAAAGAAATCAGGTGGTAGGAGACCTTTGGCCTTAAGAAATCTGATTAAAAGGATGAGATGAATAACTCCAACCAAAGTAAAGAAAGGAACAATGGTAGAAATGGCAAAGAGAGTCAGAAGGATGGCTCAGATAATCAAGTCACAAAAAAGGCCAGGATTGAATGACCTCAGCGTCAAGGTCACCATGATAGCTACAATGTCCTATCGGGAAAGACAGGGAGGACTTTGGGAAACCCAAACCCCTAAGGACCCCTAACAAGCTCAAGGACATAAACAAGTTTTGTGCCTAAAACAACGAGGTCAGGCACAATACTTCGGAATGCTGGGCACTCAAGGATACTATTGAGGACTTGATCAAGAGAGATCGCTTGAGAGATTATGTGATACAACCTATGGGATAGCGACTTCAGTAGTCTTGACAACCACAACAACGGCAGCTCCACAAAGTATTACACAAGAAGGTCCAAATTCAGACTACATCATCACTGATCCCATATTGCACCTTATTCTCCTTAAGCTCGCAAGGCGAATGATAGGATACTAGGTCTGAACTAGGAGGGCCCACACTTCATCAAGGAAGGCTTGGGAAATAGAGCTTATTGCTTAACAAATGGAGTTGAAGTTCCATGAGCTTAGAATGCAGAACATCTATGCCCACATTTTCAATAAATTTCAATTTGCCCCTCTAGTTTTGTAATATTATTTCTTCAAAATCTTATGTCCATATTTACTAATTTTTGGGTAAATTTTTAGCAGAATATTATACCGGAAGTGATCTCTTACCTTCTAATTTGGAAATGACATTCAATTTGGCAAAGTTAACATGTGCTAGTTGAGGTGTGACCTACCTGGGTGCTTAACTCATACTAGTCAAAGCACATGCAAGCGACCTACTACTCACTATTGTATCCATGCGACCTGCCTGAGCAACAAGATTGCTGTCACTTACCTACTTGAGCAATAAGATTGCTGACACCTACCTGAGCAACAAGATTATTGACACCTACCTGCCTAAGCAACAAGATTACTAGTACCTGCCTGAGCAACAAGATTGCTGGTACCTGCCTAAGCAAAAAGATTGCTGGCACCTTCCTGCCTGAGCAACAAGATAGCTGGCACCTGCTTGCTTGAGCAATAAGATTACTAGCACCTATCTGCTTAAGCAATAAGATTGCCGGTACTTGCTTGAACAACAATATTGTTGGCACCTTCCTACCTAAGCAATAAGATTGCTAGCACCTATCTGAGCAATAAGATTGTTGGCACCTACCTGCCTAAGCAACAAGATTGCTGGCACCTATCTACCTCAGCAATAAGATTACCAGTACTTGTCTGAGTAATAAGATTGCTAGCACCTACCTGCCTGAGCAACAAGATTGTTGGCACCTACCTGAGTAATAAGATTACTGGCACCTTTTTGCCTAAGCAACAAGATTGCTGGCACCTATTTGCCTAAGCAACAAGATTGCTGGCACCTACCTAGACAACAAGATTGGTAGCTGAGCTGCGACCTACTGGGCACCACATTTATGCGACTTACTACTTGGCACCGCATTCATGTAACCTATTACTTGGCACCATATTTATGTGACCTACTACTCAGCACTACATTCATGTGACCTACTACTTGGCACCCCATTCATGCATCTTACTACTTTGCATAGCTTTCATATGACCTGCCTATACATTCATCTTGACAATGACAAAGTTATTGGTTTGCTAAATGAAGTTTATTGACCTACTGAGCATTCATTTTAACTAATGTTTTTTAAGTCTTGGTTTGTAGGAACTCATTCATGTTAGCCTACATGAACATCTAACTTGGCCTACTTGGAAAAGTAAGAAAATTATGAAAAATTCATTAAAAATCTCTCAACGAGGTGAATGTACAATAATACAAGATCAAATAAGCCTACAACTATCATGGCCTATGAAGAAGACTGGTCCTTTGTAGCTGAACTCTTCTGGGCTAAAGGATTGACATATCTGATGAGCAAGTCGTCTATCATTTGGTCGTTGAACAAGTTGCTCTCAAACTTCTCCCTATTCCCTTCCCAAGAAGGCAAAAGAACAAAGGTGAAAGAACTGAATTCATCAGCATCACCATGAGGAAATAAAATCTATACAAAATTTTCCAAGATCCTTAGAGAGGAATTGTTCATGGGAACTTCTTATGCAACAAGCGATACACGGCCATATCACTTCATCTAAGATTTAGACCATCAAAAACATGGGGGGCTCAACCAATACACCCATCAGGTCATTCTGAGAAATAGAAAATAAGGTTTTTCATGCCTTATATGGTTTGCTTGACCTCACTGATAGATCTAGGGACTGATCAACTACCCTTGATCTAACAGTCTAACAAATAACAAGGCTATCACGTTAATGGCTATAAAAAATGCACATTAAATGAATGACCTGGCAGAATAGTAAGATAGAAGTCTAAATGACAACATAGCAGATCGAGCTTTTACCAACAAACTACAACTCTCAATCCGCAGATTACACTGAGAGCTGGGGGGCTAATATTATGGGTATTTTTGAAATCACACAAATGGGCTGGTAAAAGCTTAATAAACAAGCCTAGCTGATAAGGGCCCAGCTCATCTAGGATTAAGGCCACTAGACCAAGACATCAGGTTGCTAAATACGAAGTTAAGGTCACTAGTCAACACAAGTTAAAGCAATAACCTCAAGTCGTGAGAACAAGGTCTAGCTCACAGCTCACAAAACGTATCCCCAACGATCAATTCAGGAAGATCAGTTCAGTTTCCTATTTTAATGGGAGTCTATTATAACTATCAATCTTTATCTATTATGTAATCCTAATTAAGTCATGATACTTATTAGTATTTGAATTACATTCAAACTGTAATGCCCCAACCACTATAAAAAGAGGTTAAAATCATTGTACGAGGGACATATAATAGATACACAATCAATCATCAGATACAGAACACTCATCAAAGAGTAATAAAGGCCATGGATGTAGGGGTCAAACTGACTTTAGCCGAATCACATTCAAAACCTCTTGGTCTCTCTCTCTCTCTCTCTCTCTCTCTCTCTCTCTCTCTTTATATTCAATCTGCAGTTTAGGGTTTTAAACTTGGGTTGATCGGATTCAACAGTCAACAGGTTTATATATATAAATGCATAAATAAAATAATATTTATATTATATATGTATATATTATATTATATATAAATACATTAATTGTTATATAGGCTAGCCTGGTAGGCCTACGAGCCAAGCCTAAAAAAGATAGACATGACATATTTATCTAAATAGCTCTATATTTTGGCCTAACTTACCTAGACAAGTAGGTCAAGTTAGGTTAGGCAAAAAATATAATGCCATTGATTCCATTGGAGGAATGCGATTTTAGCCCTTTCTCAGGTTCCTTGTTGCCCCTTCTACCATCTGATTCTATGGAATAGGCTTTCTCACTCTATCTTATGTTGGAGAAGATTATGTATGACTTGGAATATCTATGAACATGTAAGAGATAGGTGATAACAAAATATTTTACTCATTTATTTGTCCTCTCACTTAGTATTTTAAGGTCTAAAATGACTTATTTCCAGCTATGTTAGTGTGTATTTATGATTTGGTGCCAATTGGAATCATTTTGGAAAATTT
>JANHAO010025778.1:0-11261 GCA_026873985.1 Saraca asoca
AAAGTTTTGGTTTGTAGTTAATAATAATTACATGAGATAGTTATCATTGAAGTAATCAGTTGATACTTTACGTCTTTCATCCATAAAAATTAAGAAGAGTGATTTATTTTCTTTTTTAATTTTTAAGATCAAGTATTCAACCACTCTCAAGTGTCCCCTGAAAAACAATGATGTAGATATAGGAGATATAGGATCTTGGCGCATTGATACCGTTAGCAACCAGTGGAGCCACCATATTTGACGCAGGATAATACAATATATCAAGTTAAATAGAATTATTTTACTAATATATAATTTAACATAACATAAAAATTTTTTGATCAAACAATTATAATCAATATCATAGAATATATCCATATATCCATTTTAGTATGATATAAAATAATGTTAATAAATATCCTTAACAATATGCACAAGGTAGTATTACATTTTAATCCTCACTCTTATATGGGATTATCTCTTCTTAATATGCTTATTTGTTAAAGCCATCTTATTTTAATTTATCGTTGTGTGAAAGATTCCTGTAACTAACAATAAGGTTATATACATATTTTGATAATTCTAAATTATATATTTAATTTTAACAGTAAAAAAAGAATAAAGAATGATATATTTTTCCCTTCAGAATAGTTTAACTTCTCCACTTAATATAACTTCTATAACACCGTTACATTTCTTATATTTTTTTAGTGAGTACAATGTATCATAATCTTTAAGATTTAATCATAGTGTATATAACCAAAAATTATTGGAGAAATTTTTAGCACAAAAAATTATATATGCATCAAATCTTGTTATGCATTTAATATTAAAAGAACATTTTTATTACAAGTTTTGTTCTCTTTATCAAAGAACTTCTAACCAAAAAGTTGACATTAATAAGTTATAGTATTCCCTGGGATTGGAAATAATTTTCATAACTTATAGTAATATAACACTTTCTTTTATTTAAAATATTAAAAAAGTAAATTTTATATCTACTTTAATTAAAATTAAATTGACATATTTAGTAATGCAATGACATTTGTTACTACTTTTTTAGGTTTTTTTTTTATGTGGCAAGTGACACGTCACTCCTCCTGTTATAAATACAGACACATATATGTAAAATATTACATCAACAATAAACATGTATATTTTATTATATAAATGTTGATAAACAATGTATGATTTTTTATCACATAATATACATAAATAACTTTTATAAATTCAATCAATATAACAAAAAAACATATCAAGTGTTTTCTTTTAAAGTAATGAAATTCAATAGGAGAAATTCATTGCAATGAGTGGAATTTTTTTTTGGTTCAATTAGTGAAAATTTTGCTTTGATAAACTCATCAAATTTTAAGAAATTTTATATTTGTTAGTATACATAATTTCATGTGAATATTAACTAAATTGGTTTTTTAATTTCATTTCAGACATTTGTTGGATATCTTTATAAATTGATAGATCAATATTTATATTATTTGCAAGGTAAATGTTTCATTGCTTTTAGCTTTAAATATAGTCATATGCGCTGAAATTTTATTAATTTAATTACAAACATTAAACATATTTAATTTGTTTCAAGGTTGTATTATAATTGTATTTCTATAATATTCATTTTTATGTACGTAATTTGATTGTTATATCACAGGCATAATTATGTTTCTATAGTATTCATTTTTATGAATGCAATTAGATTGCTAATTAATTACACTGTAATTAAAAAATTGATTTAATTCATATCATAAAATCACTTACATTAACAAATATAAAATGAATTCGAATTTTGATTTAATTTATAGTGTAAAATTACTTACATTAACAAATTTTTAATTTGATTTTAGGGTTTTAGTTGGATATCTTTAAAAATTGATAGATTAGAAGTTACATTATTTGGAGGGTGAATGTTTGCTTTTGGATGTAGACATGTTCACGTGCTTCCAAATTTTGTTGACTTATTTGCAAATTTTAAACATATTGATTGTTGTTATATACCTTGATTTTGCAATCTCAAAACATGTATAGACCAAATCATTTATTACTCCTGTCATAATGGCATCTAGTTATAAAAAGAAAATTGTGAGAATTATTATAAAATACATTTTTTATCTTTAATTATTACAATTGTTTCAATTCAATTCCCTAACTTTTATACAAATTTATTTGGAAAATCTCAATGCATAATGGTTATCAACACAATCCCTTTGCATGAATATAATTCTTCATCAAATTTGATATAAAATTTGATTTAATGGATAAACAATTTACAATGCATAAAAAATATGTATATACCTATTATGGCTATATATATATATATATATATTATGGAAAACACATATTAAAGTTACACTTTTCAATTTCAAAGATATTAAAAGTATTACAAATGATTTCTTTTTATCAAAGAATTTCTCCTTAATTATTTTAAAATTCAACAATCTTTGTTTTAACAATTTTACCTGATGATAACATTTCTCATAAACCATGTTATTCGGTGCACAACTTCATAATGAAGCTGTGAGACGTTTAGCATTTTTCGAACATTCTTGATTCGACTTATAGTTGCACTAATAACAACCAATTATTTTCTTATAAAATATTTCTGACTATTGAATATTTGATATATCAAAATTATATAAATGACATTAATTAAGGAGATGAAATAATAATCATAAGAAGAAAATTACAACACTTTTTTTTATATAGAATACAACAATTTTAAAAGTTCATTATATACAAATTGTTAGATAAAACAGACTTAGATTCAAATAACAAAAAAAGCCTAAATTTTTGTTTATCCCTCTTGATGTCTACTGGGTGGCATTGGATAAATTGAAGCTTAGCAACCAACCTTTCGAAGCAATGCAGATCATCCAACATAGCAACCATCAACCATCTCCCTTGTAATTAAGAAAGCATCTAAGGGTATTGGGATTGGAGAATTGAAGTACAAATTGAGATTAAATAGAAAAATTATAGCATTAAAGTTACATGTAAAGTTCGAAAACAATTGTTTTAAAATATAATTAATGTCATAAAAAAATAGAAAAATTCAATTTATATATAATATATGAGGTTCATCACTTTTTTGGATTGGAGGTTTATAATTAGTATGATTATATTCTTCTTACAAGTATGATTATATATATATATATGAGATATAAAAACTTAATTTGCATGTGATATATAAGACTTATTATTACTTTGGATTAAAGGTTTATAATCGATATGATTATATTCTTCAATAATCACAAATATAAATACATATGTTCTATTAATAAAATTTTATTATGTTTTCTTATACCTTGTTGAAATCAAATAGAATAAGAGAATACATATCATGATTTTAGATTTTTTTATTCTTTTTTAGATGATTTTAATCTACTTAAAAATAATCATCACTAAATTCATAAAAACCAAACTTCAATTTTACTCATCTTTAAGTGTTGGAGACGAAGAATTGAGAAAATAACAAATAAAATATAAGTGAGTGTGCATATTGCATTAGGAAATGTAATGCTACAAAACATATAAATATATGAAAACCAAGTGTGAATAATTAATAGGAATAAATAAAATGTAGAAATTGGACCTTGAATTCCATCTCTAGATTCACTTAAACTGGTAATTTTTAGTCATACATCAATCACATATTGCTATAAAAAATAAAAAAAAACAACTGATTCAAGTCATTTTAGGAGGTTACACAAATTAAATTGGAAAAGATTATGTTGAAGATTAAAAAAATGAGAAATTAATGGCTAGCAATAAATATAAACAAAATTGAAGAGTTTATAATTTATATTAGTAATAATACATGCAAATTAAATTAAGCTCATGAGTTATTTTATAGGAAATCATCTAATTAATATAAAAGAAATAACTATTTATGTCTAATTATTTTATTTAAATTCCCAATTTATAAAATGTAAGGTATAAAGAAAGTTCTGGACCAAATTAATAAATAATTGGATTTTAATTTTCATTTTATTATATTTTTACTTTTTTATATTTATTGTAGCAATTTAGATCTTTGATATAACATTTTTTGCTAATAGTTAGAGATATTCCTTTTCAATTAATTAAGATTTATTATATTTTTAATTTTAAAATTTTTAATTTTGATTTGATATTGTACTTAATTGTATTCCTTATATAATGAATACAATTGTTGTGACATGTGATTGGGGAGGAAGATAAGTTTATTTAAATAAGATATTTAATTATAACTAAAATCTGAAAAAAAAAGGAAAATCAAAAGTTGATTATGATAATTGATTGAATATTATATTAAAAATTAGGAAGTCTAAATTTCTCAATTTTGAAATTTTGAATTTTTATTAAGTGTTATAATAAATTGTGTTGATTATAATAAGTTAATACATATTCAATTTACACATTATTTGATTCATCCTCGCATTAATTTGACCCGTGAATTGCATTACACGATCTTTCAAATTCTTTCATTAATTATTTAGAAATTAAAATAGTGATTTAGAATATATAATTTTTACTTTTAGAGTTTTGATAGTGGTTTTTTAAAATTAACTATATATGTTTTAACTGAATTATACATTAATTTTTTAATTTAAAAATTTAAAATCTGAGTCAATTATAATTTAAATTAATGTGAAATTAATATGATAATTGATCTTTTTAATATTATAATTAAGTTTAATTATTAATTAATTAATTAAATCGAGGAAGTACTTAGTTTATAGTTTGCCAAGTAAGATCTTTTGGTATTACTTTTGACTAAAGGTTTTGGACAGATCCACATGTCTCTTTTTGGTAGTTTTGTTTGTTACTTCGAAAGCCTTTAAGATGGCGTTTCGTCCATAAAATCATACATAATCAATAATTTTAACATTATCTGAAATATGACATTATCATATTTTATTCAATTAAAAATATTCATAGAGTATTATCATATTATGTTTTAATTAATTTATATATTTTAAAAAATCATTAAATTATAAAAATATTCTCATTAAAAATTGAATAGTCAATATTAAAAAATTGACTAGTCAAAAGTGGTGCACAATGATCAATGACGATGAGTGGTGATGATCAATAATCAACGATAGCAAGTGATGATTAATTATCAACGGTGTAGGTGGTAGTAAAAGATAATCAATGACGATAAATAAAGATAAATTGAGGTGATAAAATATTAATAAAATGATAAATAAAATAATCTTTTTATATTACTAAAATATTCTTATATCATAAAAATGAAAGATATTTACTCTCCATCATAATATTTCTGCCTTAAAAATATTCATAAAAATGTAAATATTTTTAGATAATTTTTTTTTAAATTTAAATCAAACATAAAAATTTAATATTTTTTTAAATATTTTAAGAAAATGGGAAAAAGATTTCATGAGGTAAAGGCTACCTAAATTAAATTAACAAATACGGATGCATTTATGTAGAGTACGGCAAAATAAATATCAATTTCCTTTCAAATTTTCATTATAATTCATTTAATTGAGGAGGAAACCATGATGCATCGATATTTCATATAGCAACTGTGTCCGCGTGTTGGAAATATTTTTGACACCGACATTCATCGATACCGACACGAAATGTATTGGGGTCGTATCTGTAATTTCAAAAAATTCAAATACCTGTTCCCTATTTCGACACACGTATCAAGCTCAATTTTAGGGTCGTGTTCATAATTTTAAAAAGTTCAGACACGTATTCTCTATTTCAACATACGTGTTAAGTTTGATTTCCAGTTTATTATTTGTTATATCATGTTATTTAATATTATGAGTACTTATTTTTATATGAAAAAATAATAATTATAATATATAATTATAAATAAATATAATATTTTTTAATATTTACAAATGTACACCTATATTTTTATTATTTCTGCATATTCCTCACGTGTCGCTATCCTTTATTTTTTAAAAATATCGTATACACATATCTGTATCTGCGTTTTTCTGTATTCAGGTATCGGTGTGCGTATAATATAGGGAAGAACCAAAAAAAAAAATTGACAAGTCAAGCTCGATAATATCCAATTACATATTGTAGAAAATACCATGTTAATTTACCATACTAAAAAAAGATATAATGAAAATTACAATGAAAATACAAAAAAACCAAAGGATATAATAGTCAATGTAACTGTATTCTATTATATCCCCAAGATACACACGTATATAAAATGCCACATATTCCTCCAACTCTAGTTCATTTCACCATCTAAAAAGCATAGTCCAAGCACATGATCCCATAATGGAAGAAACAGCAAACACCATGGCTGCGTTCTCTACTCTCACTCCTTCCCAACTCTCAGATCTCACCAATTCCGTCCTCTCCTCCGCCAACGACCACCATCGCCGCCTATCTTCCATCCTCTCTTCCCCAACCCTCTTCGCCTTGACCCTTCATTACCTGCACACACTCTCTCTCCCTCAAAAGACCCTCCTCATTTCCCGCCACCTCCTCTCATCTCTCCACCACCTCACCCGCCACCTCCATCCCAACGACGGAACAACCCCACCTCCGTCGCCGCCGCCATTGTCCACTGCCATCAGACAGCGCGATCTCGACGCTGTTTTGCTACTCCTTCTTTTCTGTGAAACACACCAACACAATCCAGAAGCTCTTGAAGCACCGTATTCGGATTGGCGCGTAAGCCTAAGCAAACTCTTCTCCGAGAAATTGTTGACGTTTTCTTATTCTACGATTAATGGAGGATGTAACGGAACAATTCTGATTCCCTTCATTGAGACGATGATGCGGTGCGGGAGGCTCGTTGGAGCGATGGCTTGCGGCAGCGGAGAGGACGTAGGGGAAGTGGCAGCGTCGGCTGCTGCGGTGGTGGCGCTGCCATCTGTGGAGATGAGAGTTGGCGGAGGCGAGTGTGTGATATGTAAGGAGGAGATGAGAGTCGGGAGGGATGTGTGTGAGTTGCCATGTCAGCATTTGTTTCATTGGATGTGTATATTGCCGTGGCTGAAGAAGAGGAACACGTGTCCTTGCTGCAGGTTCCGGCTGCCGTCCGATGATGTGCTCGGAGAGATCCAACGGCTGTGGGAGTTCTTGATGAAAATGGGCGGAAGAGAGTTGTCTGATTGACATTGCCGGAGTTTTTAGAAATTCCTGCGGACAGAGCAACAAAATTTTCTCATCTTGGTGGGAAGATAAAAAAAAAAAAATGTGAGTATTTTATGAAAGAGTATTGAGTCTGCTACCGTCCTACTATCATTTTTTTGGTTTTTTGTGTTTTTCTCTTACCTCAGTAGAGTAAATCTATTTCTTACTCCTTAAACTTAGAGTAATGTCTCCAATTTTTTAAAGAGAGAGGTGGGGCCTAAGTCAAAGATTGTAATTAAGATATTTAGGATTTAGGTAAGAGAATGCATTTTGTATTTGATTTTAATGCGTTTTACTTGACAAAGCCTAGAAAGGTATATTTGTTGTCAAATAAATATTGAAAGCATTAAATGTTTTTTTAGTATAGTGGTTGATTTCTTCATTTCGGATCTGCTAATTGTTAATGTATAAGAAAAAAAAATGATGAAAGGATCGTGAAGGTGTGTATTTATATATAGAGTTCTCGTAGATTTCAAGATTAAAAGAAAAATGTATGCTATTGTTATAACTCATGCAGTTGTTATCATTCTATGAAATTACTTAATTTATCAATAATTATGAATTTTGTATCTTAATTATAAGAATTCTACTTAATACTTTTTAAGTTATTAAAAACCATAATATTATTAATCAATAATTTTATTTTATTAAAAAGAAATAAGAATATATATATTAGGAAAAAATGTAAATTACTCCCTTCAACATTGGAGTAAGTGTATTTAACACACATAAACTATTAATTCTTGCAATAAATCATTTTTAAATTTTGGAATAATTATATTTAATATCTAACATTCATCTAGTTAGAGATTTTAGGAAGTAAATGTATTCAGTTGACATGTAACTTTACATAAAAATCAATCATAGTGTGAAAACCTTGTATTTCAAATTTGGGAGTGATCTGATTAGTGTATTATTTTTTTCTATTTTCCTTTATTTTATGGATATTTTGATAATTTTGATATAATTTGCTGGTATGGTATGAATAAAAAAATCTATTATTATGATATTTATTTTTTTATCTCCACATTAGTATAATATAGTGTTCAAATTCATTTTAGAATTAAAGAAAAAGACCTTAAGTATGTGCAATTTACTAATTATTTAAAATTGACGGATATTAATTATAAGATTAATAGTTTGTGACTGTTAAATATAACTACTCCAAAATTCAATGGGATAATTTATATTTTTTTTCAATATATTATAAATAAAATATACAAGAATTTAACCAGATAAGAAAGTAACTATTTCTCTTGTCAATAAATGAAAGAGCGACAGCAATAGCAATAGCTTTCATAACGCAAGTAGAGCGTTTTTAATCATCCTGGAATGAAATTAATGGCAGGAAGACATCCATTCCAAACATTTTAAGTTTTGAGCTTATTTGATGAAAATTCTATGAGCAACTTTCAATTATTCTTTACCTTGAATTAGAAGATAAATATTAAATTTTATCATCTTGTCGTTATAATTAATAAGTTATGACCCTTATTGCTCTACTATTTAAAATTCTTAAAAGACATTAGACCTGGCATGCTGATTTAATTCATACTCTTTCTTGGGTTATCTTGCTAAATTCAGACAAAAATCTAAGTAAATCTTAGTAAATTCAACAAATTCACTTTTTCTTATTGGTTCATGGGATAAAAGTCGGGCTTGATAAAAGAGGGGGAAACATTAATTAAGTAAAAATCAAAGGGCTTATATGAGAGACACAAATAGAACGAGAGAATGAATTGAATACACGGCCCTGATGTCAGAAAAACCATCTGATTGTTAGTAGGCCCGCTTTCAAGCAGTCAGGCCCAGTGGGTGCTATTAAACCATCGGGCCAAAAAAACTCAAAACAGGCCAAAAGTTTCTGTGTTTTACAAGCCCGAGAGTTTCAGAGAGACCAAACATAGGAAGTTGGATAATATTTTGATCACATACTCACAGGCCCATCTATAGCCTAAAGCTTCTTGGATAATTTTTCTTTTCAAAAAGTAATTTTTTTTTCACTTTATTTCTTGAAATAGTGTAAGTAAAACAAGAGTTGGTAATTTTTGACACAATAGGATAACTCAACATGAATATGAGGCACTTTGCATGAGTTCAATTGAGCCTATAAGGGTTTGAATTGTAAATGGATTAGCCCGTTTAACATGAATAATAAATAGGTCACATTAGAATTTGTTCTAGATTGGCAAGTTAACTCGTTTAACAATTTAAATTAAAATTTTAAAAATATCATTTAAGAAATCATTAATAAATAATTATATATAATAAAATTAAAATTAAAAAATAAAATTATATATAACAAAAAATAAAATTAAAATTTTAATAAAATGATAATAAAAACTCAATAATATATTTATTCAAGTATTAAAATACTAAATGTAATTAATAATTAAATGAATTTATAATATAAATTTTATTCATTGAAGTTATTAAACAGAATTTCTCGAGATGACCCATTTTAATATTTTTAATAAATAAATTAATTCTACTATGACATGATTATTATTAAGTTGATTTTAGGTTGAATTTATTTGGGTTGCTCCTATCCTTTAACGTGACACATGAACTTGAATGATCACCCCTAAGTAAAACACCAACAAATTTCAAAGGATGTAAATATTAATTTTCTCACTTTTTAATTTACACATCTTCTATTTATATTTTTTTTTTCATATTGAGGTATTTATGCATTGTTTTTGAGGTTTTATTTTACAAAGGCCAATTTGAAATTTTGATGCACCAAAATTAAAAAAAAAAAAAAAAAAAAGCATCATAGCAAAAGCTACAAGATTTTAAGCCAATGAGCACAGCTGCCGTCTACGAAACTACTAATCAATTGAGTAATCTTTAATTATAATTACTTATGACCTTTTAAATTTTATTAAGGCTCTTACTCAACCACGTGTACAATCTAATCTTCACACGGCATCATCACAATTTAATTGATCTGATTCACGTTTTGAAAGGCTTTAGCCACCATTTCCGAATAACCAAAAGCTATTAATGGTGTCAGGGGCCATGTGCTCGTCTTCTAAAATGATATTAGAAGTTTCTCTTCCTTCAAATTTGAACTTAACATCCAATCTACCCTATATTAGCATGTCTTTCTACTTTGTTGAGTCATTCAATCACTGATTATAAAATATCATTGTGACATGAAAATAAAAATTTTACAGTGATGTTGTGAATAAGTATAATAATTATGATGAAACTTTAATTTTTTTTATAATAGAAGTGATGAAATTATTAAATTTATATGCACAAAAGATATGATTGAATTTAAGATATAAAAAAGAAGCCAAAGCATTTTAAAATTATTGAATATTGCTTAAGTCAAAAGTATTCACAACAAAATTTTAATTTTAGAACTACAAGAGCAAAGTTTTCGTTGAAACAAATATAGATGTGTTCCTCCTTGTTGGCTTGAATTTTTTCAGCGGTGCAGTGATGTTGAATTAATGTATTTGTGTTTTAACTTATATATATTTTTAAATAAGTTGAAGATAGATTATTTCGATATAAATCGGATGAGCTTCTGGGTTATTTCTAAATGTTATCTTTTTTTTTTAAGCAAAAGGTTTATAAGTTTGGCGAGTTGTACCACTTTAAAATTAATGTATGTTATTGATTTTTTTTAAAAGAATTTATAATAATACTTACAAATCACTTAAGTGTTTAATCTTTTAAAATCACTGAAAATAAAATTTAAACATAAACACTAGCGTTAAGACAAGCAGGCTTACTAAATGAGCCAAATCCAATGGTTTGAACGTTTGTTCTCCTATGCTAAGCATTTACGATATACCGACGCTTCATATAATAGTCGTGTCTGTATGTCTGAAACGTTTCTGACACCATCACTCATCGACATCGACATCGACATGAAACGTGTCAGAATCGTGTCCGTAATTTCAAAAAGTTCGGATATCCGTTCCCTATTTCGACACAAGTGTCAAGCTCGATTCTGGAATCGTGTTCGTAATTTTAAAACGTTCAAACACGCATTCCCTATTTCAACACGGGTGTCAAGCTCGATTTTCAACTTATTATTTATTATGTCATGTTATTTAATATTATGAATATTTATTTTTATATGAAAAAATAATAATTATAATATATATTTATAAATAAGCATAATATTTTTTAAT
>JANHAO010025779.1:0-11266 GCA_026873985.1 Saraca asoca
CCAAATGGGTTTTGTTTGATTTGGGTGATTGTGAATGTTTGGGGTTGGGGGTTGTAGATCTGACCTTTCATTATGAGTCTGTTGACTTCATTTTGAAGAAAGCCACCATTAAAAATTTTGGAACAGAAAATGAGAAGGTAAAAAGGGATGAGTTTTTTTGTGTCTGCAATGAAGAACCCATCCTTTTTTGGTAGGCACGAAGAACCCATCCTTTTTTGGTAGGCACGAAGAACCCATCTTTGTCTAGCTGTATCCATATATTATTAGGATTAGGAAATTAATTTTGTAAAATATGACAGATCTTTAAAAAATTAATATTATAAATTTGCCAATAAAAAGAAAATTGGGCATAATTTTGATGGAACATAAAATCCGATAATTTTGGGCGTACGGAGAAATTGAGACCTGGTACTGATTATAAATGAAGGCGTAAGATTGCCTATATATTGGTTTAGGTTGTTGGTTTAACCAGTGGAGCCAATTGTGAATTTATGCCATGAATCAGTTTCGGTTTCTGTCTTGATATTGAATTGTTTCAAAGATCGGAATCTGATAGGGGATGTGCAAAGGGAAGCAATCCTAGATTCTTCTTTGTCTTTAGTGGGCAACATTGCAATAGAACCATTTCCTTTAAGCAGTTATTTTAGTATTGGAGGGTTGTAAATTGAGCAACGTCACAGTTTACTCTTCATTTGTTTTACCTAGTGGTTTCCATTTTCATCTATATAAGACTTTACACATGCACGAGCACAGCGTGTTGGGAATAAGAAACTTTCAATTCATGCTGCTTGAGTACAAAACCAGTGGCTGGATTAGTTTATGGGATAAGCAAAATTTTGATCTGGCAAATTAGAAATTGATAAACAAATAAAAAGCATAGCAGAATAAGGAAATAGGGGGGTAATTTTCTCTTATTAGCTTTGAACTAAATGCTGGATGCTTTACCATAACTGTTGTTTGAAATTTGAGACAACTCCTACAGCCATAGCCCATGGGGAAAGAAGAATTTACGACTAGTTTAACAAAATGGTGATTGCTAGGTCCCATATTGTATCCAACACTTGTTAGTGCATTTTGGATTTAGCTGTTCATTTGAACTACTGTGTTTAGATTTTAAGCACTTGAGCTGCGAGGAACTGAGCTTAGTTATATGGGTTTATTTAGAAGTCCTAACTCCTAACTTCTAGATGTGATAACAAATCCTTCATCTATCCCCCAAAAAACATAATAGAGATTTGTTGAGAGTGATAGAGGGATTTATTAAGAGTGTGATTATCAACAGATTTTAAGCAATTGTGGAGATCCTATCAAATGTGTCAGAAGAATTTATTGAATGTGATTTATCAGTGTGCTATGTTTTTAGGCCTAGGCAATGAACAGATGTAGTGCAAGTTAATGCAAAAGTTATAACAGGGTCCTTTAAATTTCTTAGGAGCCCTTAGTTTGACTAAACTGTAGTGTAATCTTCATACTAAGTTGACTAATTTAAAGAAATCACTTCATGGATTTACTTATATCATCCCTAATCGGCAAAAGAGAGAGATATTTCTGGCTTTCTGCATTTTGTACTGACATATCCAATCACTTTCTTGTTCCTTTAAAACCCAAACCTCCAAATATGATTACAAACATAGCTGACCTGATAGTTCCTGGTTATGTCAATTTCTTCAAAACTATTTATTAATGGCTAGTCAGTCTAAAATTGAAGAATGTGTTAAGTCCCACATGACAGAGTGATTAATCCAAAACCTATTTCTTCTGTAATTGCTAACCATACAGACTATTGGTTCAATGATTTTTGAGAAGTCTCCTTACCTTTTGTCCAACTTCAGATTGTCTACATTTTCTGTATGGCCTTTTATTTGTTTCTTAAATTGATTGTGAAATGTTAATTTTCTGCAAGGGATCTTTATGAGCTAATGTTTGAAATGAAAGGTGTCTATTAAGAAACAGAATAGCCTTTATTTTTATTGAGAGCAGGCATGTTTTTCTTTTCTTTTTTCTCCCTCTTTTTTTCCCTGCTTTTAGTGAGTTATTGAAGTCTGCTTTATTCTATCTTTTCAGTTGCCTGTCTGCATCTGTGTTTTTAACACATGCCCTGCAAATAATAAAATGTGTAATATCTGATGCAAGTATCAATTATTTCAATGATCATGCTTATTTTGTTAGGTGAGTTATGACATGTATTGTGCATGCTCATCTTCTATTAATATTATAACATGCTTACACTGATTTGATACTGTGAATGGCTCATAAATACTGACAGTAATATTAAGATACCCCACACCATTTTCACCTTTAAAATTTTTCCGACTGCAATGACTAGTCTATTGCTACGAGCATTAAAATGTTAACATGCATGATTTATGTTCTAAAAGAACAAAGAAGGAAAGAAGCCTACAAGCAAAATCGTTGCAGTAAGTTATCATTGCTCATGCAGGATGGTAGGGCATAATAAAATCTTACTGAAACCCCATATTCATTCTGCATGTTTTTTTCTTCCATAAAAAGTTCTATTTTCTATTTGTCTGGAAATGTCATTCTTAAATCTTATAAAATGTCTTGGCAGCTCATTGTGATACAACAGTGGCAAGAATGCTTGTGGGAAACAAATGTGATCTGGAGAATATCAGGAACATCAGCGTCGAGGAAGGCAAAAGCCTAGCAGAAGCAGAAGGTTTATTCTTCATGGAAACATCTGCCTTAGACTCAACAAATGTCAAGACTGCTTTCGAGATGGTTATCCGTGAGATATATAACAATGTCAGCCGGAAAGTCCTCAACTCAGATACCTACAAGGCAGAATTATCTGTCAACAGGGTGAGCCTTGTCAATAATGGGGGCAGTGCTTCAAAGCAAAACCAAAACTCTTGCTGTTCCAGATGACCTCCGTTATAAGTTGATTTGCTAATTTTGGTGGTTTGTTGGTTGGTTAATTAATGGGCTGGTTTGTTCTTTGATGAATATAATTTAAGGGTTCTTTTTTTTTTTTTCATTAAAAACATGACATTATATGAAAATGAAATATTATTTTCAATTATAAGGAAAGAAGTACAAGTCTAAAAAATAAAGAGAATAAACATTTGTGTCCCATTTTGTGTCATATAATGTCTTTAACTGTTTAATGTGTTTCTGATGAAAAACTCATAAACCTAGAAAAATTCTCACTCCTAGAATAAGCAACCTGAAATAAGGTTCCTCATACTGTGGAATTCACCTTTCTGCCTGTTCCTGTTTCTCTTTGGAGTAATTAATATTTTTTTTTTATTTAAGGAGGAAGATAGTGTTTTGGACAAGTCTATGGCCCTTGGACCATGAATACTCACTCAAAACAAATAGATAAAATATATCTTCTAGATTATAAGCTCTTATTTTTGTTCTATAAATTATGTGGTTTTATTTGTTTCCAGTGGACTTTCAACTGGCAATGAAGCTTGATGTGCGACCTCAACCAAATAAAATAAAGCCCAATTGGCCCAGGAAGAGAAATTCCAAACAATAAACTTAATCAATACCGGTCTACTACTGGGGGCTGGGTCAGGTCCCACTCCCACCCAGCCCATTCTCAGTCTCAACTCATCAAGCATCAAGCCATTGATAAAAGGCTTGATGAATTATTCGCAAGAATCTTCACATTCAAAAATACGATTCCTTAAGAATATCATATAATTGTATTTGATTTAAGATTTTTAAAAATGTTATTGTGTTTTAATTAATTTATATATTTTAAAAAATTTATTTTCAAAATTATCCTCTCAACAAAAAATTAATCAGACAATACAAATAATCGATCAACGTTGAAAGCTAGCTGATCAATAATAGTTAAAATCGAAAAGTTGACTAATCAATGGAGGTGAATAATGATTAATGACTGTAAGTGGTGGTGATTGGTGATCAATAGTAATAGGTGGTGATGGTTTGAGATAATAATAATGGTAATTGATAAGGTATTAATGGAATGGTGAGAAAAATAATTGCGAATTAATAAAAGTTTTAGTTCTTATAGTTTTATTGAATTTGTAATTTAATTATGATAGTTTTATTTTATGTAATTATATTTTAAACTTTAAAATAATTTATAATTAAATCTCCACCGTTAACTTACATTAACTCTAAATAATAGGATAACTTAGAATCCAATTGCGAGTAATATTTTCAACTCTTTTGTTATTTTTCATCAATGATTTCAGGAAAAAAAAACTCAACATTTTTAATCCTTATTAATGTGAAGATTCCTTTTTCTTTTTTAAAGAAAATAATGAAGGTAATTTTTTCATATGATAGTTGAAAGTTAATAAATAAATGTTGGTGAAGTAAACATAGCAAGTCAGTAAAAGTAAAATGTTAATATATAATTTAATGAATATATAGGACTTTATTAGTTAGATTTAATATTAGTTGATAATAAACATTTAATTACAAATAATTTTAAACTTTAAGATAAAATTACACAAAATAAAATTATAAGGACTAAATTATAAAATTTAGTGAAATTATAAGGATTAAAACCTCTATTAACCCAATAATTTTTTTATATAACTATTATGTGTATTTTTTGGTATCATGCAAAATGGGTTGATAAAGTCCCAAGAACGAATAAGTCCAACGAAAAGGCTTAGCTCATTTGAAAATTAAGGTTGCTTGATAGGCACCAATTCGCTAATCGCGAGTTCAGGACACAACAAGGCCGAGACAGAAGCCCTAGCTTGCAGGGTCAATAAATCGTCTTGCATGAGTTCACTTCACTAAACGTGGCCAGCAGTGACCCCAAGACGAGAGCACTAGCTCACGGACACGATGCCTCGCCCAACTAGAAGCTCGTCGTGGTCAAATTAGATGTACACCTACCTATAGAGCCAATCTACAAAAAGCAATCTATAGGGGACCACTTGCAGAAAGTAACCTGCAGAAACCGATTTGTAGGAGTCCAAGTAGTCATTTACATTTATTATTTAATGTAACACATTTACAATTTGTTAAATTACATTTGTAACCTCCCAGCCTCTATAAATAAGAGGGGGGAGATCATTGCAAAGGATTATGAGAAAGGACACACTGTAACTCTGCCAAATTCTCACCAGAGCAATAAAATCATCCGTGGATGTAGGGACTAGTACTATTAGATTTTAGCTGAATCACGTTAAAAATCTTCTGTGTTCATCTTGTTCTTCCTCTTTTCCCTTCATTTTTAGCTTCTGTTTGATACATATACAACTAGATTGCAGTTTGGGGATTCAAGAACTATCGGTTGACTGAGATTTGGGGCCTCCCAAATTTCGCAGTTAACATTTTTGGCACTAGAGGAAGGGCCTATTTGCTTTTTGGTTGCTTTTTAGCATAGTTACAATGGCTAGAGGAAAAATCGCTAGAAGTTCAAACGCATCGGTTATACCACTACTAGCTTGCCCCTCGAAACTCACTGCTAGCCTATTGCTGCCCTCAAAACTAATAAGGTGCAGACACCCCACCAACCTCAAGAAATGCTTAAGAACATAGTAAGAGAGTTACCTGAGGCAGTTAAAGTGCTAGCACAAGCATAGACTTTGGGTGCATAAAAGCAAGTTGAGATTGCTGCCCAGCTCCAACAATTATATGAAGAAGCCTAGAAGGAAAGGTTGGCCAAACAAACGCATCAGCACTCTGCCTCTGCTTATTCCACCAATCAGCGAACGAAGTCAGGAGCTCGCTCATTGCATGAAGATCATGATAGTCAGTGACATGGGAGCTCACATCGGGTTGAAACCTCGAATAGGACTAGTCATAATCATACCACAGGTCGTTGCTCCAGCGACCAAGGAAGAAAGAGCCAACAATCTTCCAATCAGTAATCTAGGGCATAGGACCCGATAATGAAAGAAGTGCTTCAAAAGCTAAAGCAGTTAGAGGAATGTCCTCGAGCTTAAAATGATCAAGCTTGCTACGAGGAGAACTTGCCATTCTCTCCAAAAATTGAAACACAGCCCTTCCCTAACAAACTTAAAGTCCCTATGATTCCATCGTAAAAGGGGGATAGCGATCCATTTGACCACTTGGATGCATTCATTGTCTAGATGGATCTTTAAACAACCAACCCTATGGTAAAGCGTTGTGTCTTCCCAGCTACACTGGGAGGCATACCTTGAGCATGGTTTAGAAGTCTCCCCGGCTCACAGTATTAGCAGTTGGGAAGAATGCCAAGAGAAATTCGTTAACTAGTATCAAGTGTTGAAAAAGCACCTCACGCCTCCTTGCCACCTCACAATAATTTTCCAGTATAAGTAAGAATCGCTAAAGGATTACATAGCCAGGTTTAGGCACGAAGTCAATTCTGTAGAAAATTCTTTAGAGGAAAACATCTTGACATAATCTTCATGGGACTCCGCAAAGATGGATAGTTGTGTAAAAGCCTATACAAGTCTCGATTAGAGATCTAGCTGAATTCTATGAATGAGCTGCCAAGTAGATCAAGTGGGAGGATACCTTCGGCATGGAGTCCAAGTAAGAAGACAAGGTGAATAACTCCGTTCAAAGCAAAAAGAGGAGCAATGAGAATCAGAATAATGATTCCAACAATCAGCTTGCAAAGAGGGCTAGGAATGCGTGATCCTAGCATTGAGGTCACCATAAAAGCTATAGCATCCTGTCTGACACACAAGATAGGATCTTTGCCATAGAAAGGAACAGGGAAGACTTCAGGAAACCTAGGCCCTTGAGGGTCCCTAGTAAGTTTAGAGACATGAGCAGGTTCTGCACCTATCACAATGAGGTCAGGCATAACACCTCGAAATGCTGGGCGTTTAGAGATGCCATAAAGGACCTCATCAAAAGAGGTTGCTTACAAGATTACGTGGTCCAACCCTTTGGACAGCGACCCCAGTAGACTCAGCGAATCACTGATCAAGAGCAGGGTCGGTTAGGACCATATTTTAATGAAAATGTTATTCAGTGAAAATGCCTCAAATCTTTCTATCTGACGATCTTTAGTGAAATGATATTCTGGAAGAAAGTTATTGTAATGACAATGTTAAACTCAATATTCTTTGCCAGCTCATCAGTTGAAACACCTTGAGTGCCAAATTCATCTCCAGTAGAAGCTACAAGCTTATTGAGGCACGAAGGCGCTAAGATAAAGTCGTTGCTCAGGCTTGAGAAACGAGATTGCTACTCCATTGAGCAATAGGATTGTTGCTCCTCTAAGCAACAAGATTGCCGTGGAGCTGAGCAATGGGATTGCTGTGGAATTGAGCAATGGGATTTTGGCAGAAACACATCGTTACAACCCACCTAAGCAACAAGATTGCCTTTTCACTAAGCAACAAGATTGCTATGAAGTTAAGCAACGAGATTGTTATGAGACTGAGCAACGAGATTATTATTTCACTGAGCAACGAGATTGCTACTTCACTGACCAATAGGATTGCTATGAGATTGAGCAACGAGATTATTGTTTCACTGAGCAACAAGATTGCCGGCAAAGTCAAAATTCATGCCACCCATTGAGCAACAAGATTGTTGTGGCACAAACTAATGTTCATAGCTCTCATGCGACCTAATGCTTGTAGCTCTCATGCGACCTAACGCTTGTAGCTTTTATGTGACTTGATACTCGTAGGTCGCATGCGACCTATTGCTCGTAGCTCTCATGTGACCTGTCTAGTCACTCTACTTATTATCAACTGAGGCCTTGAGATGCTTGGATTCATTTCTAACTAAAAAATATGACTGATTTATCATCTAAACATTTCATTTAGTTCTGATTTGTAGGAACTATCTAAAACATATAGAACATCCAAAACAACACTCAAGATTCATGAAGAAAGAAGATTCATCAAAAGCCTCACTCAACGAGGTAAATTTACATTAGAAGAGTCAAAACACAAGTCAACGAGCCTACAATAGCCACTGTCTGAAAAAAGGTCAGCTTTTGGGAGATGAACTCCAACTGGCTGGAGGTCCGACGAGCAAGCTAGTTCGTCAATCTTCTTCTTGTCATCCTCCTTAGCTAAAAACTCTCTCTTAGCTCTCACCCCCAGCACTGAGAATTCAAAAGATGCTCAAAAGCATGGCTAGAAGGGCTGAACCCCATGGTGTAACTATGAGAAAGTAATTCAAGATCTGCATAAGATCTCTCAGTATGAGTAGGCTATGCACGCCTCACCAAAAAAACAAAACAGACTTTCAGAAATATGAGGGGCTTAGCTAAAGCACTCATCAGATCATACCGTGGAGGAGGAAGAAGAACTTCCCATGCTATATATAGACTGATCTGGCCTCATCGAAGAGTCCAGAGGCTATTTGGCTATTCTCAATTGAACGGTCTAGAAGAAAATGAGGCTACCATCCCAACAGCTATAAGACATGCATAAGGCATGGTAGGATGTAAGTGTTTTTTAATCATCTTTTGAAAATGTATATAGTAGGGGCCATCAAGACCTTAGGGACAGAGTTAGTCTAACTTATGCATTTGGATTCATTTATGCTACAGGTTATACTAACTTTATTTTACTTTGTCCCTAAAAAGAAAATAAAGGTGTTGTAGATGAATGTTTTATTAAGCTGACCAGGGAGAATGTATAGAAATTTTGAAAAAAAATGTAGAAATGTTTAAAATACTGTTCAAAAGAGGCATGTGCCTGGACAATGTCTCTGTATATTATGTAGATTTAGTTTGTGTGTGTGTGTGTGTATATATATATATATATATATATTAGCAGTTCGTGATCATGGGTATTCACTTTTCTCTCTTGTTCACTCAATTTGAATGATAACGAAATTCAACATGTTTAGAATAAAATGAATTAGCAGAATTAAGATACAAACTGGTGATTATCAATGAACAAATTGATATTCACATCAATCATGACCAGAGGTTTTGGATTATGACACCAATTCTCCCACAAGAGAAGCACATGGTGAAAATTCTCTCATGCTTGCATTGAATCTAGGTAAGTGATTTGTCATCAAGTCGCGACATAAATCCCGTAATCAAAGGTTCTTTGAGGTTGACTTGAATTTTCAGCTGCTTAAATTTGAGATTTCATGGGAATCCTTTTGGCCAATCAACCCATTGGACAATGTCCATCATTGATCCTAAATATTTGGCAAAATCTATGGATTGATATTCTAAAGGCAATCCCCATAGTTGGCTACATTTATGCACAATTTTTCAAATCTCAGGTTTGGTCTCCATGTTTCTATAGCAAGTAATGCTGCCTGAATAGTCCAAGGTACATTTGCATGAATATAATTTTTGTCAGCCTCATTTTCAAAAAACAAAACAAGTATCTATCCACTTGGCCTACCAACCTGACCCTGCCTTGCAAATGCCATGCATAATTTGGCATTGCCTGAAATCGCCTAACAGAGAATCTTCTTGCATCCACATTACATGCAATAGGACTTCTGCGTGCCTTTGAATGGGCTCTCTCCTAAATCGCTTCCTCATGCACATCCATAGAATTCAGATATGAATCTGTGCTGCTTTTAGACCAACCCATTTCCCGGAATCTGAGACATGGGGGAGTGGAGGAACCGGCATTAGGGAAATATAAGGAGGAGTAACTGAGTGATGAATGTCGGTCCGATCCACAAGATTAATAATCGTACGACCATGGTTCTACATGTGATAACTTCCTGGTCATACATGTGTCACAATGAGTAAATGGAGTCAACTAGAGACGGTTATCCATGGTGTGGAGTGGTCAAACTTACCTAGTGCCAATCTAGCATTTAAGATGACTATATTGTTCCCATCTAGAAAGTTCCCCCTATCTGTTTGGTCATATGTTTATGGGTTGGCTTATTCACATGGACAAACCTTATTGGTCACCAGCCAGTCGTAGGTCCAGGTACATTATTTTGAGGACTTAAGATCACTTTATTCTGATATTCACATAATAAGACTGATTTGACAATCAAAGGTCTGATTCTACGCATTCTTCTTTTTGTAGGAACTGATTTTCACTTACACCGTATTCCGGTCATCCAACGAGGAGTGTGATTGTCAATGATCACAAATTACTTTTTTAGTATGAAATTACTTTAAAAAATATAAAAATGATAATAAAATATTAGGAGAATAAATAAATTATGGTTAAAATTGAAAATTAAAGGTAGAAATACTAATCTTGGAAAGAAATTGTATAATTTATTGTTTTGAGATATAAATATAAGTAACACAAATTTTAAGTAATTAAATAATTATAAAATGAAATCCTCAAACTCTTAAAGTTCAGGGTCTTGACAGAATCATCATTATTGAATCATACTGCAAAACTAGTGTGAAGTCCATGCCCAGCGCAGATAAACTTAAAATATTGAAATAAGTAAGTTAAATTAAGATAATATGAAAATAATATAAGAAAACAAACATTGTAAGTAAATAAGATTAAATGATCAAGATAAATTTGTATCAAATTTGGAAGGGAATATAAGTTCAATAATTTTTACAATAATACAAAAAAATTATATTTTTTAAAATCCAGTTATTTTTTCTATTTCTCTATGTACAATTAGATCTAAAACCATATACAATACTTCAATATCTCAACTTCAATTTTTTTGGTAATTCAACTTTAATTTTTTTTATTCTTTTTAAAATCATGAAATTGAATTTTGGAATGATAATAATTTACTAATTGTTGACACCAAAATCTGATCAATGAGTTAAGTTCAGTATTTTTCCTGACTGCAAACTAAATATGACAGAAAACAATGGAAGAAGGTGGTAAAGAAGAAGAAGAAACAACACCAGGAGTTTATTGTGATTCAGCTAAAGCCAATTTGACCCCTACGTCCACGTTGATATTTTATTATGCACTGCGAATTTTGGTTTTACAAGGTATGAATACAGTAATGGAGTTCTCTAGATGAACAGTGCTCACTCTCAATACTAGCAAAGTTTCTGCATGTCTCTCTCCTCCTCTTCTCATGATGACCGCCTCTTTCTATTTATATAAAGGGAGAGGGTTACAAATGTAATTTCATAAACAATAAAATAATTATTTTCGCCCTTCAGGGCATTTAATGCTTGACGCCGGATAATTAATGCTAGGCAAATCATTGTTGGATTTTTAGGGAGCTGATGTGTAAGTTTAGAGGCTGAGCTGTTAGTAGAAAACATGTGCCTTGGGTTGTTGACTGGGTTCTAGACAGGTATCCGTTGTTAGTGGGCGAGCTGGAAGTTGAGTGGGTTAATGGCTCTGTTAGTTTGGGTGGGTGCCCTAGGCCAATTTGATTGAGCCCTATCGCATCCAGAACTATACATTCTGTGGATTGGATATCAAAG
>JANHAO010025780.1:0-11264 GCA_026873985.1 Saraca asoca
AAGATTGTATACTGCGTCTCCAACGAGACAGGGGCAAGATCCAAGCTTATTCCGCTATATAAATTGTCTACCACGTTTTTATACTGCCTGTGTGGGACCTGACAGTTTGGTATATGTTAGAGGAAGGAAATTTTTAATGGTTATGCATGAACACATAGAATAAAGATTAAGTTAAGTAAATCAACGATAAAAAGTTATGATGTTGCATGTGTACGAATATATATATATATATATTATATATGAATTTATGGCTAAAACATTTTCAACCCAAGGTTAAGTTTGAAATTTTTACTCATTGAGTACTCATTTTATACTCACCTCATTCCATTAACATTTCAGGTTTATGGAGTACTTGAAAATTTCCTTAGAGCAGACTCCCAATTATATGTGTGCAAAATGTTAAATACGTAGTATCCTTGGTTTCTTCTTTAGTAATTGTGTCCACTTATTTAGACAAAGGTCCAAAAGATGTTATGATTTATAACTATAAAAAAATTATGGATTTTATTTTTTTTTCAAAGAAAGTTTTATAAAAAGGTTTTATTAAAATATCATATCTCATATATTTTAATGAATTGGCCACAATCATATTTTAACATTATTTTCATGATTTTCAAAATATAAAGGTTTTTCAAAAAGGAAATGCTTATGGTTTCGTGAGTCACCACCTAATGATCTGTGTTGATCACACTCCAAAAATCTAGGATGTGACATTTTTAAAAAGTTAAAGGAGATAAAATAAAAAAGAAAATAAATAAACAATAAAATCTAAATTTGTTATTTTATGATATAACTTTACTAAAAATAATGACTAACGTGACGCCACTAGAATAAAGGCTGATGTGACATCATAGAACAAAAGACATTCTAAAGAACCACATCTATTAGATAATATGGATATTGGTAAAATACAAAAAAATAAAGTTAAAATTAAAATATTTAGAGAAAAAGAAAGTGGAATAATTAAAATCAAGTGCATGTTTGGATTCCATCAAAAATTCATTTTGGAAAGAAAAGTAAATGTTTTTGGTGTTTGGTGATTTAAATCTAAAATTGCTTTTATCTCAAAATTAATTTTAAAAAGGAGTCAAAATTTCTTGCATCTACTTTATTTTATTTCACTTAATTCTAATTTTCTCAAGATTAATTTTGAGGTAAAAATTTACAAAAGAAATTTTGAATTTAATTACCCAAATACTATTTTGCTTACTTTATTTCACACAAATTTCATAATCTTAGTCTTAATTTGTTATATTTTTTTAAATGATTTTTTATATTTTATTTATTTATAAGATTAAGTTAAACGTTTTTGAAGCTCATTTAGTAAATTAGTAATAATGAAATATATTTTTAGGAGATAAAATGTATTATATGCCACACTAGCATTCAAAATATTGTAAAATAATATTTAAAATTATTTATAATATAGTTTTAAAATAGTCAATATTGTAAAATAGCATTTAAACACATGTTGTATAAACTTGAACAAAATCAACTAATTTCTTTTGAATTAAAATATTTTTAGATATATGAGAAAATGTATAATATATAGTGATGATTAATAGATATCATAAAAAAGCTTAGAAAATTAACTATATTTTTGAATAAGGTTAATGCATTGTCATTTAAAGCAAATTAAAATAAAACACTATAAATAGTTCATGGAATAAATGTTTATAAGCATATGAAACACCAAATATCGAAGAGTCCAAAAACACATAAAAATCATCAAATTCATATAATATCTATGCAAATTCTCAAACCCTAAATAATTACAAATTAATATCATTGAAGAATGTTTTGAAAATAGATTTAAAATACCAATGATACCAAAGTCATATTCATTTTGTACTCTAACAATGGCACAAAAATTTTATATACTATAGGTTAAGACTTATAAACATTTTCTTATAAATACATAAATGGGGATAAAAACCATTGGAATCTAAAATTCCCATGAATATATTATTTTAAATAGTACATAAAAATAAAGAAGATTCAAATAAAAAGAAAAAAAAAGATATCTTAATTGGAACTTACATATAATTAACACAAAACAATACTTCAAAATCAATCAAGGATCACAACTTTGTCTTGTTTTGCCCAGGGTTGACAATGAGTCAAGCCATCTTGTAAGAAACTCACAACTTGATTTGAATTTTTACTTAATAAGCCAAGCTCATGAGACAAATGTGAGATTCACAAACTTAAGTTGTAAATGCACTGAGTTTGTGTTATTGGGAGCTTACCTCAATTGTATCATGAGCTTACTCAATATATAAATATATAAGTATAAATATGTATTATAATGTATATTATATTTTTAAATAAGATATTTAATAAAATATTTAATAAAATTTTACTATAACATATTTTTATTATTAGTATAATACTTCATTTTTAATTAGTGTGGTTATAGTCATTAATTTTATGTTTTGAGATAAATTGTTGTCATTCATGCTACAATAAGCATTATTATAATATGAGAATTGGAATGCCATCTTTTATTATTTATATGTTTTTATTTATTCTATGTTGATAAGTTTTTAAACATATTTACTCTCGTAATTTTAGTTTTATTAGTTAAGTTGCTCACAAGTTTCATCTGAGTTAAGATCGAGCTGAATAAATTGGCTTAAATCAACCTTGAGTTGAATAATGAGATGAGAACATTAAAGTGAGTTGAGCTTGAGTTTAGACTAACTCAACTTAACTCGATTCATTGCTAGCCTTTTGCCTATGTTATTACTTCTTTTTGCCTTATCATTTGCAATGCAGTCTCTTTTTAAATTTTAAAAGTAGCATCCTATATGACTATATAAAATGAAGTCATACAGTTTTAATTTAAATACTATCACAACCTACTACCGATCATACCAAAACCTTTTAATAATAGAATTGTATTTAGGCTCTTTATTCTACATTATAGTCAACCAAAGAAGCAAATAAATTTACAATCAAATAAAAGAAAACTACATGAACAACTAAAAAATAACTTGAACTCAAAAAAATGGGAATCCCCATTATTACCTTTTTTCACTAGTTGAGATCATTAGGCTTTTAACTAGAAAAAAAATTGATAAAAAAATCTTGAATACATATCTTCAATCCTTATAATTAGAAAATACCATGTCAACACAAAAAAAAAATGAAGATAGAATTCTTTGCATCTTATACAGTAATATACACAACAAAATGTAATTTCTTGATAAAAAATTCAAGAAAAATGGAGAAAATAATGTATCAATAAAGTTGAATTTAATGAAAGATCAAGGACCATATCTTTATCCTTATTAAGATATAAACCTCAACCATACTGAAGTGATAGTTTAGCGATTAAGGGTGAAGCTATGCTATTGCATAAGCTTTTACAATAACTTTTAGATTATGACATCAAATTTCAATTGTTGGAAGATTTAAAAAAGCCTTTCATCTAAAAAAATAACTAAATCTAAAATATGATTTAGTGTAAGAAAAATTAAGGGTCTAAGAAGAAACTGTCATTTTGCATTTTTTTTTTTTGTACTCTCCTATACATGAATTCTATTAGTTGAGATTTGCATGAAGATGAATGTTTGAGAATGAAAAGGTAATATATGGATAATAGTATACATATGAAGAATGAGCTTAATATCTTAATGGTTGTTTGAGCGAAATACTAAAAATTAGGAGTAATTTGTGGAATAAAGCGTGCCGTTTATCTTTATTTTGTTGCAATTAAGTTTATTACAATTTTGAATAATATGAAATAAAAATTGTCCATCATTGATATATTACAAATGTTCAAATTATTATAAATTTAATTTTGTAGTAATTAATGCCTGGGGGAAGATATTGGATATGAGTTTCTAAAATCACAAAATATGAAATTCTTATAAATTATTGTGTAATTGAATTTTAATTTACAATTTAGTTAGTATTTGATTTCTTAAATTAATTATAATAATTGATTGAATACTTATTATTAAAATTAAAGTATAAACTAAATGTGATTTAAATTAATATATAATGGATTAAAATTTTCAATAGTGGAATTTTGAGGTTTGATTTAACATCACACTTAATTGTATTAATTGTAATAGAAGGGAGATATCAATCAACATCTCACTATTAAAATAGAATTTTTGTTTTTTGTCTAGCCTCACCTTTTTTATAGATGTCGAGCTATGGAAAATTTTTTCTTGGTTTTTTGCCTCTCATCTTTTCTCAATATAGAAAGTAGATAAAAAATGATTTATATAATACATAAATTTCACATTAAATAGTTTTGAATGAACATAAAAAAATTCATTATAATAATTAATTATTTTTCTACTAACTTTTATTTTTTATCACTAATAATTTAAATTTTTGTTATCCCATGCATCACACTGGTGCAATACTAGTTCAAAAGAAATATAAGCTAATTGAGTTTCAAATAATTTATTATACAAACATAATTTGTATTAATAAACATTGTAATGAGTCATAGTTGGTGGCTCCCCCTACACATTCTAAACTATGTAATGTGTCATATATCAATAAAAAGGAGTTGTTTCTCTCCCTATTTAGTTATCCCTTGCCCGTTGCGCACTAGATGCTACTTATGTGAGGCATTCTTATGACTCAGTTGTTCAATTACTTCGATTTATAGGCTTATGTCCCTTCATATATATTATACATAGGATTTTGATTGTATAGGAAACAAAATCTATAATGTCTTATTTATCTATTCAGGTGCAGCTTGGATTTATAGGAAGATTAGCAGGTTAGCCAAGAAAGGCAAGTATGCACTACACAGTTTTGGCTAGAGAGCTACTAATTTGTTACATCCCAAGAAAACACATGACTCACAAATCAGGCAACAAATTGTATCCAACAACACATAAGTCATCCAACAACACATGATAAAATATATATAAATGGAGACAGATTTCTATCTAACTTTCAAAAATATCTCAAAAATAACATATCTAATCTCCAATGACTAGCCTATCCAATCATAAGCAAGCTTAGATCCAACAAGCTAGTGAGAGGTGCTAAGGGTAGCCTCATGCTCTAAAAAATATGGAAGAAAGAGTAAGTTACAATAACCCAGTAAGTGAATAAACTACTAGAAATTGTAATATAAAACATTATTTATTTAAAATGGAAGAAAACTTTGTTTCTTTCTAAAAGAGTCAATTACAATAGATAGTTTGACAAAACTTAACCATCTCATAATTGAAATTTAACTCACATAAACGAGCTTATACAATAAATCCAAAATACTAAATACAACTTATACTCTTAATGATATTATAGTTTAAGCAACTTTGATGACATAATAACATAGGATCCAATGGGGGGGGGTTTTTGCATAGACAACCAAATATATATCATATATAAGAATTAGGATAAAATCTCTGATTCAATCAAGCAAATATAATCAGGATCAAATCCATTCCTAGAGAGTAAGGTCAAATCCTAGACTCTAATATCAAATATCAAATATAACAAATGTTATGATAGTCCATCCAAACTCCCCCTTATCACTCCACATAGATATCATCCCATATGTGTCATGTCATAACTATGGCAATGATATCCAAGTGCACTTGGGTTTTCTAAGGAAAACTCCTAAGGATTCAAAAGAGGCTCAATTTAATTCACAACTTCAATTCAAACTTTCAAATCTTGTTTTTAACACAAATCAACATCTTTAACACAATTTAAGGAATTTTTTATGTAATTAAATATTACTTAATTCACAAATTTTTTTAGAAATTAATTAGCCTTGGTAAAATTATTTGTGAAAATGTAATAATATGTTATTATCCAAAAAAAATGGAGAAAATTAATTCAAAAAAAAAATCAACTTGAGTTATTTCATAAATGCATTGAAAATTAATAGATCGATTGTTATAAAAAAATCAACGTACAAATAAAATAAAAAATAAAATTCAAAGTACAAATAATATGAAACAACAGTGATGTTTTTGTAAATATGATGAAAATTAATATGTCAATTTTTGGTTTATAATAAAAATTGATGTAAATGAATGAGAATAGACGTCGGTTCCTACTTAAAAATCAACATCTACAGTCTAGAATTCTTTATGTAACTTGCTAGTTCTTTGCTCTACTCACATTTGCTTTCCTCTATATGAAACATTTGCAAAATATTTTTCAAACCCTTGTTACATTTTTCTTCATTGTTTTTTATTGTCTTTATTGTCTTCAATTATTGCATTTCAAGTCCATCTTTGATGAAAGTATGGAACTTCATTCTTCTTACATTCTATTTGTAATCCTTGGTAAGTTATGTCACTCTCACTTTCTTCTTTCTTCTTGGTTTGATGTCATAGCTCTCTTCCCTTCTATCTTTGGCAATTTGAAGGGACTCTCACTTTCACTCTCTCTTTTACCAACCATAAAAGCCTAACTCACTCTCACTCTCCCTTTCTTTGTGGTTTGAATTGATCTTCTTTGTCTCACTTTCTCTTTTTGTTTCTTCATACTAGCTACTTTTTTTTTAATTTTATTATTGATTGATGTTATGTGGATTAGATGAATTATTTGCTGAGTATGTTTAATTGTGTGCCCTAGTTGTTTTTTAATTTTATGTAGATTATGTTTTATTGTGTTCCTTAAAGTAATGTCTAACTTGTTTTCTAACATGTCTGGGATTGTAAAAAATAAAGGAAGCTTCAATTTCTACATCTCAAATAAGGTTTGATTGATTTAATTTTAAAATATAATTGATTTAATTTATTAACATGAGTCCAACATTGCCTTATTTTTTAATTTTGTTCAATTTTGGATAGTCATAGATGTTTGCTGATTAGTTGAGCGAAGAATATGGAAATGGGATTAAGGAGTTTATTAAATTTGCTATTGATCAATGTACTTCAAATAGTAATGAACTAATTAGGTATCCTTGTGTGAGATGTTGTTTTGCTAAGAGAATGAAATCCAAGGGAGTAAAAGGTCAGTTATTTATTCTTGGCATCGATAAAGGGTATACATAATGGATATGGCATAGTGAAAGCAAATTGTCTAATGTGTCTAGTAGTTATCAAGACAAGGGAAAGTACCAAAATGATGAAATTGATATAGGTTTACATAATCGATTGGAGGATATGGTGCATGATGTTATTGAAAATAATTTTATTGAGCAATCACATATCCTTGAAAGCTTATTATGTGATGTAGAAAAGCCTTTGTTTCTAGGTATACTAAATTTATATGATTATATGCTATGTTGAAATTGTTCAACTTGAAAATGGGGAATTGCTGGAGTGATAAGAGTTTCATGACCTTACTTGAAGTGTTAAAGGATATGCTTTTAGAAGGTAATGAGCTTCTAGATTGTACTTACAAGGCCAAGAAAATCTTATGCCTGATGGGTATGAAAAGAGGACAAAATTTTACATGAGTGTCCAAAATGTGGGCATGACCTTTCAAATTAAAGAAGAATGATGCCGGGAGAAATAAAATGGCTCTAGCTAAGGTGTTATGGTATCATCCAATAATACCAAGATTTAAACACATATTTGCTAATGTAAGAGATGCCAAGAACTTAATGTGGCATGTAGATAAAATGATTTTTAATGACAAGCTCTGACATCCAATTGATTCTGCTTAATGGAAAACACTTAGTTCATTATTTCTTGAATATTATAGTAAAGCAAGAAACCTTAGGCTTGGACTTTGTACTGATGGAATAAACCTTCATGGTAATTTGAACAGTAATCATAGCATATGACCTATTCTGTTGGCGATTTACAATCTACCTCCTTGGTTATGTATGAAGCGCAAGTATATAATGTTGTCATTGATGATTTCAAGCCATAAACAATTAGGAAATGATATAGATGATTTTTTGGCACTACTTATTAAAGACTTGAGGATTATGTGGGAAGAAGGTGTATTGAGGTTTGATGCATATAATCAAAAGCCTTTTCAGTTGCATGACTTTATTTTTTCCACAATAAATGACTTTCTAGCTTATGGAAACTTGTTTGGATACAATGTCAAAGGGCATAAAGCTTACCTTATTTGTGAGAATAATACATCTTCTTTTTAACTTAAGCATGAAAAGTAGATAGTGTACCTCGGTCACTAGACATTTCTTCCCTAATCCCATCATTATTGTAGGTAAAGAATGACTTTTAATAGGTCACCTGAGGAGGGAAAAGGCCTAATGCCATTAATTAGGGACTAGGTTTATGATTGGGTGAATATATTGATGTCAGTTTTGGCAAACCTTATACATTGCTAGTGATAAGACTTTGCAGAAAGACAGGCTCATATTCATTGATCTACCATATTGGTAAATTTTGTTTGTGAGACATAATCTTAATATAATGCATGTGGAGAAAAATATTTTTGATAATCTCATCAGAACGCTTTTGAACATATTGGGTAAGACTAAACATAGAGTCAAAGCCAAACTAGATTTTGCTATAATGGCAATAGGAAAAGAATTAGCACTAGAGAAGAAGGGTCAACATACATATTTGCATTTGACTTGTCATCCTATGTCTAGAAAGGAGAAAATAAGTTTCTATGATTGTTTGTATGGTGTTAAGGTGCTGCAATGGTATTCTTCAAACATTAGAAGCCCTGTTTGAGTGAAAGATTTGAAATTAGTTGGTTTGAAGTCTCATGATTGTCATTTTTTGATGCAACAACTATTACTAATGGATATTTAATTGATATTGCCAAAATATGTGAGATATATTGTTACTAGACTTTATTTTTTCTTGAATGCAATATGCAACAAAGTCATTGACCTTGAAAAATTGGACAACTTGCAAAGGGAAGTTATTATTGCATCATGTCAACTTGACATGTATTTTCCACCTTCTTTTTTTCACATCAGGGTGCATTTGGTTGTCCATTTGGTGAGAGATGTAAAACTCTATGGACCAATTTATTTAAGGTGGATATACTCATTTATACGATATATGAAAATCCTAAAAAGGTATACGAGGAATTAACATCATCCTAAGGGATGTATTGTTGAAGGCTACGTAGTTGAAAAGGTTGTTGAGTTTTGTAGTGAATACTTTTCAAATGTAGAAGTTATCAAAGTTCCCAAGTCTTGTCACAAGACAAAATTGTAGGTAAGGGTACATTGGGGACTCGAGTGATAAGCATCAATCATGAAATGTGGTTACAAGCACACTTTTACATCTTGCATAATAATGAAAAAGTGGAGCCTTACTTGGACAAGCATATGACCCTTAAAAGAGGGAAAAATCATGGAAAAAATGGGTACAAGCTGAACACAACTACTCCTTCATTACTTAGTTCTAGAATCATGTTCGTTTTTGGTTGGCACAAACTACAAATGATGTTTCTAAAACTATAAGAGGGTTAGCCCACATGCCTCGCATGGAGGTTTTATCTTATTGTGGATATGGCATCCATGGATATTCTTTATAAACAAAGGGATAGGATGATAAGAGCACTATGCAATATTGTAGGGTTACCACGGTGGCTCAATCATGTTTCTAGTCCTAGAAATAAAAATCCTATATATGAGAATATGTCATATTTTGGAGTCATTGAAGACATATGAGAACTTGACTGCATCAAATTCAAGGTGCTTGTGTTTTGATGTAAATGGGTTAAGAATAATAACAACATATAAGCTGATGAGTTTGAATTTATGTTGGTGGATCTTAATATGAAAGGTCAAAAGGGGGAAAGATTCATAATGATTTCTTGAGCAAAACAGGTTTTTTTATATCACAAACCCAACTAATAAGAAGTTGTTTGTAGTTCTTTAAGGGAAGAGACAGATTGTTACTAATAGGGATGAAGAAGAGATAAGTAATGATATTGAGGAGACCCTTCCTTTATCTTCAGGACTACCTCTAGTGAACGATGAAAGCAACTTGGAGGAGTTTTATATGTGAGATGATCATGGTGAAAGAATATAGGTTGAAGATCATCTTAGGGAAAAAAATTAGAAAAAATTAAAGGTAATTGATTGTGTTTATCGTATATGTAGACAACTATATAATTTTTTGTTTAGATGCATATAGTTGATATATTATGTGTTTACTGTATATTTAGTCAACCAACTATATAATTTTAAGTTTAAATGCTTATACATAATTATGTGTTTACTATATATTAAGATGACTTGATAATAAAATTGTATGTTTGAAGTGGAGCAAAAGCTGTCCTAGGAAGGAATTCAGTCATATGATAATAATATACAATTTGTATAGTCTTTTTAAATGGTTTGCTTCTTGGTATGAATGTTACTACCAGTTTCATATATATTTAATTTAGTTGCTTATATGAATTATAGATATCATTTGCTAATTTCATAAAAAATAAAATTATTTCCTTCAAGTGAATTGACTTTCATGAATTGTAGATATAAAAATGTATCTTGGACTTATATAGATGGACTACTTCTTACTAGAAGCTCTCACCAATATCAAAAATTGCATTACAGGAGAAGGCTTAACTAAAGGAGAAGTAAAATTCAGTGAATTTACTCAAAAAGTAAGCAAATGATTGTTATGTATAGGCTTGTGGTTAATTTGGCATGTTTTGATTTTAATTTAGTTTTGTGATGTCTTGAATTTTTTTATTAATCCAATAAAACGTTTGATGTTGTTAAAATTGAGATTGTATTGGGTGATTGTAGATTTTTTATTCAATGGTTATTTTTGCTAAAATGTAAATAGTAGATTTCTGTAAAACATGTAGTTGCTAGCAAGGTTTTCCTTTAAGGGAAAAAATGTTAGTATTTATACAAAACTAACATCTTTTTTCTACTAACAATGTTAGTTTTTATAAATAATCAATGCCTTTAGTGGTCATTACTGATCAAGAAAATACATCATTTATTTTGTAAAATTGATGTCTTTAGAGTTTGATAAAAGACATCTATTTGTGATAAAAACTGACATATTTAGTGGAACAAAAGACATTGATTTTTGTTTTTATAAAAAACTGATGTGTAAAATTTTTTTCCTAATAAAAAGATGTTGTTTATATAATAGAAATTGACATCATTTTTTATTTTACACATTATTAAAAAATTAACACAATTGTTTTAATTTACCATATTGATTAGATAGTCTTTAATTTCCAAATCGACGTGGAATGTATGAAATAATTGACGTGTAAGTATGTGTTATATGTGAAAATCGATTCGCCTTACACAAACATATGAGAAGCCCAAGAGCGACCACTACAAAAAACTGTCGAGATTCCAACGGAACAAATCCGTTGGAATTCCGTTGGAATTAAAGCCAAATCCGTTGGAATTTGAT
>JANHAO010025781.1:0-11262 GCA_026873985.1 Saraca asoca
TTCTCTTTTTCTTATTTTTTTTAAAATAAAAAATAAAATAAAAAAGAAGTAGGGGTATTTTGATATTTTGTGAAACTTGAGGGGGAAAATGACAATAGTTTGTTTTCTAGGGGGTTAAATAGAAATAACTCGTTTTTAGAATAATGTTTATAATTCTAATATTTTTAATATTCTGTTATAATGTTTAAATAATTTTAAGAAATTTGATAAATAATAAAGGCATATTAAATTGGCAATTAATGTTTTGTAAATAAATAAACACCTTTGTTTAGGAAAAAAATTTCATTAGCACATTTGTATTAAATAACCATTGAAATAGTCTGTAAGTTAAGTAATGAGTTGGTGAGTGTTTTTGAAAAATGGAATAAAGTTGCTCCACTGATAAGTAATGGTCTTTCGGTATTGGAAGCAGCTGAAGGGAAAGTCTGATAGTGAATTTCAAGAGAAATCAGATTAATTTATTCAAAGAATAATTATAACAAACATTTTTTTCATCAAATTTGCAATGACAAAAATTCAAGCCAAATTCATTGCATGGACAAAAAGGAAAAAAATAGGTAGAAAGGAAATTTTTTTAAATTTGAATTGAAATAAATTAAAAGATCTTAAAAGTAAGATGTGGATTTGTGATTTCTTGGTACATTAAAAAAAAAATCCCCATTTTCTTTTCTCTTTCTACCCATGCAGGACAAGCAAGGAAGAAAGAAAGCTGAAAGAAGGGAAAATTATAAATTTTAATTAGGCGAAGACTACATATGGCCATATTATTTGCCATTAGATTTTAAAGACAAAAAAAAAAATTGGATGGTTGTTGCTTGAGAACTTGATACCTACTAGTCCAGTTTTCAATACAGGAAGTCTGAACATTGATTTTGATTTGACACAAATCACAGGTTCACTGGAAGAAGCCAGTGTCCTTGTTTTCAATTCCGATTACTTTTATAATCGTCCATGTATTTCTGACAGTTGGGCCAAATTCCGCGATTCCAATTATAAGTAATCGTTCAGAATATATTTCATTCAGATCGACGGTGTAGCGAACGATCCTTTGTCTCTGCGGTTGAAGCTGAGCTCAAGAATGATGGGAAGAGCTCAAGGAACCTACGCCCTTACTTCGCAGACGAAGTTTGGTTCTCTAATGGCTTCAAACTTTGTTTTGTATGGGAGGGAATAATAACAGCAAACCGGTTGTATGCGTTACATGGATGTGAGTGTAATTACGCGTATAAAAAGAAGAATGTCAGTATATATTTTAAAAAATAAAGAGGAAGTAAGTGTAATTATATAAAATTTAAGAAAAAATTGTAATTTTTCCTTTTTAAAAATATATTAATTCTTTGTGAGTTTGTGGCAATTTTAACTTGAAGTAAAAGAAAAGAATGATGCTGGAGTAGCTGAAAACCCTATATCTCCAGCATACTCAATCCAGATTGGTGAGTTTCATTTATTATTTCCTCCGCCATTTGATTTCAGTCTCTTGAGCTAAATTCTTGAATTTTTAATCCTAATATGAATTTTTTTTCTTGTCTCCTTGGTCCCGAGAAACTGTAGAAAAGTAATTGAAAGAAGTTCATTTCAGTAGATTTTCTTCAACATGACCCAAGACGTGGAGATGAAAGATCATCCAACTCCTTCGCATTCCGTTTCTTCAGCTGTTCCTTCTACTTTGCAGCGTAAGTATCTTCCTGCGAAATTGCTTTTTCAGTGTTTCTCCGTCATTAGGTCTTCCCCTTCAAGAAAAATCATTTGATTTTCTTTCTTTGTGCATTTTGGCCTTATAGATTTGAAGGAGATAGCGTCACTTATTGAGACCGGTTCTTACTCAAAGGAAGTTCGTAAAATTGCCCGCGCTGTTCGCCTTACAATTGCATTGAGGCGGAAATTGACTGCTTCTGTGCTGTCATCTTTTCTCGATTACGTTCTGACATCGGGTTCTGAGGCTCACGCCAAATTGTCTGTCTACCTTCCTAAGGTAAACTTGTGAGTTTTATTTTGACTCATACATTTTGGTTCAAGTAATTTGAACTTAGTGTTAGACCTAGGGATAGCTGCTAACGGACAGGCTTTAGTGAAATTGTGAGGTGGATGAAGCTGATAATCATTTTCTTCATTTGCATTGATGTCGGGGAAGTCATTTATGAGGAAGACTGGCACTTTCTCAAGCAAATGAACTATAATCTTCGTGTCTATACTTTGCGATCCTAACAAACTACCCGACATTGCCCAAACTAGTTTGCTCATGATAGTCTATTTGGTGCATTTTTTTTTTCTGGGTTATATTTCCATGGGGCACACTTCTAGTTAGCAAATGCATTTTTTCTTAAAGGTCGTTTGGTTAATAGAAAGTTACACGAGAAGTAGCAGCTTGATGGATTGTTTGGTCGACACTAAAGGGATGCAATAGAGAAAATGTGGGAAGTTGCTTACGCACTCCCTCCTTAGTAAGAAGAAGTCCTTGCTTTTTATGGGACAAAAATAGAAAACTACCTCTACACAATTTAACTAATGATGGTGCCCTTGTATCTTCCCCATAAGGGTTTTCATCATGATTAGTATATAAGTCATTTTGATTATGCTTCCTAGGAAGTTCATAGTTAAACCAAGCGAAACATAAGAAATTAATTCCTAGGAAGTGTCAATTCCGAACTGTCAACCAAACATGTCAAAGCCATTTCCTAGGAAGTTTCTAAGGGAATTTAATTCCCTGGAAGTTCAACTTCTTGTAGGAACTTAATTCGACCTCCTAGTTGAAAAATGAATGTATTGGTTCTTTTCAAAATATGATGAAAGCAGGGAATTCCTTTTCTTTATACATTTATTTTTAGTTAATGGTTAAATTCATGTCCATATTCATGCTGAAATTAGAAGCCTTGCCTGTGATTCATAGGCCATAGAACTTCCTAATTTGCTGACTCAAACTACTTGATTGGGTTTATATGTGGATCTTCTTCTTAACGGCACTACTATATTCGTGATAAGCAAATGTCATTATTTTTTACAACAACTATATAACAAAGGTCATTCAATATTCTTCATCATCTAAATCATTTGAAATTTCAATAATTTTATGTTTACTTGTGGATTTAACAGTGGGTTCTGTTTGAAGGTCATGATCATATTTTTATTTTGGTATTTCTTTTTCTCTCTTTTTTTATTTATTTATTTTTTGAAATCTTGTGCTGTTTCCTTCTCTTTGTTTTATGGTGATGACTTCTATATCGCTTTTAAAATCTGGTATGCACACCTTCCATAGGTGGAAATTTCTCAATCATGAGTTGTCATTTAGAATATGTTGGTCCCACTTAAAGCAACACTTGTCAAGACCTTCATTTATTATTGTGGCTAAGCATAGCATGCAAGTCTTGGCCTTTTTCATATTTGTAATGGAAGGTCATATTTCTTCTCTTTGGTTATATAGGAGGATGATCATGAGATGGAAGTTGATACTGCTGCATCTGCTATCCAAACTCCAGCTAAACACCTACTTCCTGAACTAGAGATCTACTGTTACTTGCTTGTACTACTTTTTCTGATTGATCAAAAGAAATACAACGAGGTTGGGTCCAAGCAGCGCTTATATTTTTTGCCACTTATTTTGTTGCCAATTGACCACTGCTTATATCCTGAAGTTACTTTTATTTTAGGCCAAAGCTTGTTCCTCTGCGAGCATTGTTCGGCTTAAGAATCTGAATAGAAGAACTGTTGATGTCATTGCATCCAGATTATACTTTTATTATTCATATAGCTATGAGCTTACAGGAGATCTTTCTGAAATTCGAGGGTAAGTTAGGTGCTGATCTAATTATCCATGCATAAGTTCAGAAGCAGGTAGTTATATTTGACAAATAACAGTTTGGGAAATTTGTTACTGAATGCCATTTGCTTTCAGCAACCTCCTTGCATTGCACCGAATTGCCACGCTGCGCCATGATGAGTTGGGTCAGGTCTGCATCTTCTGTATTAGTGGTTCTCTAATAGGAGCTTTGGTTCTTGTACTAAACTTGCAATGGAATGCAGGAAACACTTCTTAATCTGTTACTTCGTAACTACCTCCACTATAACCTGTATGATCAGGCGGAGAAATTGAGGTCTAAGGCACCGCGTTTTGAAGCACACTCAAACCAGCAGGTATGCTAGTTAGTCTGTTACCCTGGTTAGCTCCCAGCAATTTGTTTGCATTGTTAATTCAATATTGTTTATTCTTTTTGTTTTTCAACTTTTTCCTTGACATAGTTACATTTGTGGTATTTTTAGTTCTGCCGTTACCTCTTCTACCTTGGAAAAATTCGGACAATTCAGTTGGAGTATACAGATGCAAAAGAGTCTCTTCTGCAGGCTGCTCGAAAAGCTCCTGTTGCAGCACGAGGTTTTCGAATCCAGTGTAATAAGTGGGCTGTAATAGTGCGCTTGCTGTTGGGAGAAATACCTGAAAGGACTATCTTTATGCAGAGTGGAATGGAGAAAGCTTTGAGGCCATACTTTGAGCTTACCAATGTAAGTACACAACATTAACCAAATTCTTTTATCAGGAGTAGTTCTAAAATATGGATTTGGTCTGGTTTCTACTTGCCCTATCCTATTACATCAGTTCTTATTTCTTTTTAAGTGAAAAGTGCATCAAACTTCTGAACAAAGAGTGCAGCCTTGGGTAGGTTGAGATGACAAATTTTGTAAGAACATTGCTTAGGTATAGAGTGGTCTGGTTTCTGCTTGCCTAAGCTTGCTAAGCTTCGGTATTTTTGGTCTCGTCTTACTTTTCTTTTGTTTGGTGGTCTGTTTATGTATTGCCAATGATATTTTCGAAGTTATTTGATGTTTTTTTGAAATCATAAATTGATATTGTGGGGGATTTTCCACCAAATTCAAGTAAAGTTTCAATTTTTATAACCATAGCAACATGTTGTGGAAGTCTTTTATATCCCCCCACACAAAAAAAGGGAAAAAGAAAAATAAGAAAAACTGGTATTTGATAACGATGTGGGATTTCAGGCTGTTCGGATTGGTGACTTGGAGCTGTTTAGGAATGTTGCTGAGAAGTTTGCTACCACCTTCAATACAGACCGAACTCATAATTTGATTGTTAGGCTGCGACACAATGTTATCAGAACTGGTTTACGCAACATCAGCATCTCTTACTCCCGTATCTCTTTAGCTGATGTAGCTAAAAAATTGAGGTTGAATTCTGCAAATCCCATTGCAGACGCTGAGAGCATCGTAGCCAAGGCCATCCGTGATGGGGCAATTGATGCCACATTGGATCATGCTAATGGATGGATGGTATCAAAGGAAACCGGAGATATTTACTCTACAAATGAACCTCAAGTTGCATTCAATTCCCGGATTGCCTTTTGTCTTAACATGCACAATGAAGCTGTACGGGCACTGCGGTTTCCACCAAACACACACAAAGAAAAGGAAAGTGCGGAGAAGAGGAGAGAGAGGCAACAACAGGAGCAAGAACTGGCTAAGCATATTGCAGAGGAGGATGACGATGATTTCTGAATATGATGCTTATGTTTTTTTTTTTTTTTCTGTGTTCAGATATAATGAGTATCTCTTTTCCTTTTGACAACTTGCATTACTATTCCCTTTCCCACGGGAGGCGGAATTATTTATACTTCCAATAGATCTCTGGTAGTCTATTTTTGCTCTATTAAAATCATCACCGTTTGTTTCCACCCATGATGACTATGGGTGTGTGTTATCATTTGCTTTGTGACGGGTTGGATTACAGACCATGGCTCACGCGCGATGGAAAGCGATCTTGATGTGGCTTTTGTAATGGACGAGTTCTAGACTGAGCTATATCTATATGTTTCTTTATCGATACCAGCACCTCTCAGCGTTAGTTTGGAATACTTCTTCAGATTTACAAAGAATTTTTTATTTGGAACATGCAAGATTTTATTAATTTAAATGAAATTGTAAATTGATAGGGAGAAAATATGATGAATTTTATTAATTTTATCAATAATTTATATAGCATACAAGAATATTATATTAAAAAAAGTAAATAACAAACATACAAAACTTGTGAAGTATAAAAAGTTATATAATATTTTTGCGGTATGAGGTTTAAACCAGTATATATATAAGAGTGTATATATATGTGTATATATAAAAGAGAAATTGTTGATATCATTTTGGGACATATGACATGTTTTCATAATATAAAATGTATTTGATTATCTTTTATATATAAAATATAATCATAATTTTAAAACAAAAAATTTAGTAATAAAAACAAATCTAGTAAGGAATTTTTTTTTACATTTAAAAAAAGTTTTAAATTCTTTAAAGTAATATTATATTGTTGCAATTTAAATTTATATTATGAGAAAATCAATTAGATATATCTTATATATTTAATCATAATCATTAATTTGCTCATATTATAATAAATATATTTTTAAATGTAATGTTATATTGTTGCAATTTATATAAAAAGTTGTTCTGTTTTCTTTTCTAACATTTTTTAATGTAAAATAAAATTTTATTACTGAATTTCCTATCTTAAAATGATGATTATATTTAAAATATAAAATATGATCAAATATATTTTTAGATGTAATATTATATTATTGTAAATCTGCAATAAGATATACATCAATTTTTTTTTATTGTAATCATTGATTTGTAATTTAGATAGAAAGTTAAAATAATCAAATATATTTTTAAGCATTATATTATATATTGCAATTTATAATTCATTAGTTCATGATATTATATGTTTATATTATAAAATTTTAAAATTTTCTTATTTAGTAATATTATATTATTACAATTGCTATCTTTATCGAAATTAACATCATTTGATTTAGAACAACTATCATTTTAAATTTATAAAGAAATTATGATACTTTAAATTATGTATTATTTGATCATATTTTATATTTAAAATATAATCATAATTATAAAATACGAAATTTAATAAAAAAAAAATTATTTTGCGTTTAGATCAGTTTAACATCCTTTAAGTAAATATTATATTTTTTAAATTTATATTACAAGTAAATCAATGAGATATACTACATATTTTTTTATAACAATAATTAATTTATTCATTTTATAATCAAATATGTTTTTAAATGTGATATCATATTGTTGCAATTTATATAAAATATTAATTTTTAATTATTTTTAACATTTTTTAAAATGAAAAATAAAATTTTATTACAAATTTTTTTATTTTAGAATTATGATTATATTTTAAATATAAATATAATCAAATATAATTTAAATATAATATTACATTATTACAGTGAGATATACATCATTTGTTATTATTATAGTCATCGATTTGAAATTTATATTAAAAGTTAATATTATCAAATATGTTTTTAAACATAATATTATATTGTTGCAATTATAATAATTTATTTATTCATATCATATGTTTTGATAATAGAGATTTTAAGATTTTTTATTTAATAATATTATATTATTATAATTTATATTTTTACTGAAATTAATATTATTTAATTTGGGAAGATTGTCATTTCAATTTTGTGAAGAGATTATGGTACTTTACACATATATTATCTATATATATTTAATATTTAAATAAATTATAATTTTAAAATAGAAAATTTAGTAATAAATTTTTATTTGATGTTTAAAAAAGTTTAAGATTTTTTAAAGTCATATTATTTTGTTGCACTTTATCATACTTCTTTTGTAATTTATACAAAAAATTGATATATGTTTGATTTTTTTTTTAACATTTTCTAAGTTTAAAATAAAATTTTAATACTAAATTTTTTATAATTTTAATTACTTAATTTTTTATTTTAAAATAATAATTATATTTTAAATATAAAATATATATAACCAAATACGCTTTTAAATGTAATATTATATTGTTATAATATGTAATCATTATTTATTCATATTATATTATATTCTGTTAAAGGTAATATTATGAAAATTTTAAGATTTTTTATTGGATAATATAATATTGTAATTTATATATTTACTGAAATCAGTATTATTTTATTTGAGTAAACAATCTTTAAAAATTAGTAGAGAGATTATGATGATGTTTAAAAATTAGCTGATTGCATTAGCTATTAATTAATTATATTAGCATTTAGTTGATAAATGATTGTAGTAGTTAATTTAACAACCTGATAGCATTAGCTATTTATATCAAGATATGTTGACGTTGGATTTTTGGTTTTGATCCAAACTCCAGTCAACGTAGGATTCTTTCGGAATCTCAGGCTGTTAGCTGGTTCTAAGGCAGTAAATCAGCAAAATAAGTAAGAAAGAAGAAAGGAAAGAGCAGTGGAAAGCACAAGATTTTTAACGTGATTCGATCAAATCTGGATAGAACCGGACCTACATCCATGGTAATGTATTATTTTGAGGATATTTCTGTAGAGTTTCAGTATACAAGCATTCTCCCCTCTAATGTTCATCTCCTTCCTATATTTATAGAGAAGAGGAGGTTATAGTTATAATTTTATATGCAGTAAATCTATTACATCAAGTATTTAATATACAAGATAGCACAGATAAACTAAATCCTATAAGGGGGCTACTACAGATTGCCTCTTGTAGGTGGGCCCCATGTATCTGTCAGGTAATATGTGTGATGATCTTCTGTTTAACGAGCTCCCAGGTCATTGGCTACGCCTCACTGGCCAGATCTTTTGGTCTGGGGAGTGTTTGTCTTCGGGATGATGAGGTCGAGCTCGCTCTATCAAGGACGAGCTCGAGCTGAAGAGGTCGTTTCACGACGCGAGCTGGAGGCATAGTGTTTTGAGTACTCTTTAAGCTGGGTCTTTGCCGTGCTCGAGCCATTCGCTGGTCCATCAAGGATGATCCGAATTTCACATATAACATAAGCCCCTCAACTCTCAATTCGCTTCGCAAGTTGGGAGTTGAAACATTTCAGAGGTCTTTCATTTCACAAAGTTTAACTCAATCAATGTCTTCACTGAATTTGTCTTTTCAGTTGCTCTAGGCCATACTTCCCGTAGTACGTGCCTCTTGGTCATTGGTGAGTCAGCCTCATCTCTTCCCAAGATAATAAATGAATGCCGTTGGGGAGATTCATCTGTACTCTTTGGTGAAACCGATCCTGGCTCTATTTAGGGCAGAAGAAGTCATTCTTGCTTCTTCATTGAGAAACTATGAACATCTCAGTTATTTCCCTTATTTTTGGTGTTCTATCGTCCCATCGGGGTGTATATGGCCTACTGTATAAGGAGTTCCAAAGATATGGATTCTCCGGTGACATGGAGGGATCTTGTATGAATCTCGGATTACATCCTCTCGACTTTGCCGTGAGGTTCTTGCCCGGCCAACCAAGCTCCTGAAGCTTCATGAGTTGCTCTCTTTGTGAATCAGAATAGGAGCTAGAGGCCTGTGAATAAAGAGCAGTTTTGCTCTTCCTCTCTTTGTTAGCAGGAGTCAAGTTGAGGGAGAGTTTGCTGCTGGGGAAAGCATTGGAAGAAAAAATTTAAGGACTTAAGCAGGCTTGTGAGCTCTAATCAGCTAGGGTGCGTCCCTCTGCGGCCAGCCCTCTGGTGGATGGGAGCTTTTCATTTTTGCAGCAGTCCTTCTTTCAGAAGAAAATTAGATATAGCCTTCCTTTTGTACTTTGGCTTTTCCTGATTTGTATTTAGAGCTTTCTAATGTAATTTTACCTCGTTGAGGCTTTTCAATGAATAAGAACTTCTTTTGTGATCTTTACATGCCGTTCTTATTTCTTCTTGAAAGTACTGAACATGAATGAATTATTCCATGCATGAGCATTGTACAAACAATTTGCACTGTGTATGATTAGAGAGTTGCATGCGAGCTACGAACATTTAGTTGCATGCGAGATGCGAACTATACTTGGGCTGATCTTGTGGCCAAATAAGTAGATAAGTCACATGAAAATTGTGAATATTTGGTCGAATGCAAGCTGCGACCGGGGCAATCTCGTGCCTAAATACCAAAGTGAGCAATCTTGTACTCGGGCAGATCCTATGGCCAAATAAGTTGATAAGTCACATGAAAGCTGTGAATATTTGGTCGCATACGAGCTGTGACTAGGGCGATCTTGTGCCCAAATAGCAGAGTGAGCAATCTCATGGCCAAATGAGTAGATAAGTCACATGAAAGCTGCGAATATTTGGTCTCATACAAGCTACAATCGGGGCGATCTTGTGCCCAAATAAGAGAGTTAGCCGATCTTATGGTCAAGGCGATCTTGTGCTTAAATAAAAGAGTTGGCCGATCTTATGGCCAGGGTGATCTTATGCCCAAATAAAAGAGTTGGCCGATCTTATGCTCAAATAAAAGAGTTGGCCGATCTTATGCCCAAATAAAAGAGTTAGTCGATCTTGTAGCCAGGGCGATCTTATACCTAAATAAAAGGATTGACCGATCTTGTGGCCGGGGCAATCTTATGCCCAAATAAAAAAGTTAGCCAATTTTGTTGCCAGGGTGATATTGTGCCCAAATAAAAGATTTAGCCGATCTTGTGGCCGAGGTGATCTTGTGCCCAAATAAAAGAGTTGGCCGATCTTGTGGCCGAGGCGATCTTGTGCCTAAATAAAAGAGTGCCATTTAGGTGATTTACCTGTTTGAAAATTTTAAAAATCAGTAAAGAAATTCAAAATGCTTATATAAGTTACATATTACAAAAATTTAATAAATAGTTCTGATTGTGGGAGACTACTCTTGCTCAGGATCTTACTGAGATTATCCAAGCCGTTGCTTGGAGGGCTGCACCATGTAGTCTTGCAAGTGACCTCTTTTAATGAGATCTTCAATAACATCCCTCAGCACCCAACATTTCAAGATGATATGCTTGAACTCATTATGGTATGCGCAAAATTTCCCCTGGTTGTGTCTGGACTTATTGGGAGTCTTCAAGGGTCGAGGTTTTCCGAAGTCCTCCTTATCCCTTTACATTGCGAAAACCTTTTCTTGGGCTTCCGATAGGATACTATAGGTGGTATGGCGACCTGGATATAGGGGTCACTCATCTTTGCTTTTCTTAGTGAGCTGAAGATTGAGATTGTCTTTTTTGTCTCCATGGTTACTCCTTTTCTTATTTTGAGTCGAGTTGCTAATGTGCACAAACTTGTTGTACATTTTAAAATAGCCACAAGCGCACGGTGTAATTGTAGTAAAGAATCGGCGAATACGGGTCGATTCCTCAGGGAAGTTTTGCTTCGTTTTAATTACCAAAACCTTTGCAGTTCAACTATCCAGACAGATTGAAAAGGGAGTAGTAGAAAATAAAGAATAAAAGATACTTTA
>JANHAO010025782.1:0-11261 GCA_026873985.1 Saraca asoca
TTGTAGGGGGTTTCCTGAAGGAAAAGGATTCCTGATGGTGACCTTCTACGCCGGTCACGGGCCCCGGGTTTGGGTCGTGACAGTATCACTTTACATAAAGCATAATGTAAGATCTTATCTTCAGGAGATAAGCCAATAATGACCAATTTCCCATTTCCATCCTTTAGGGTGGAATATTGAAAGAGCATCCTAATGACCAATTCCTTGTTATAATTGAGAAAAGATCCTGTATTAAGCTTAAGTTGCATATCATCCATGTAAAATTCTTTTACTAAAAATTCTAAATCAACAACTATATGTTTATGCATAACATAACATGAAATTTTACCATCAGTATCAGTAAGATTTGCATAAAACATTTTTACTAGTATAGGATAGCTGTTTCCCTTAAATATAAAATTTTTTTCTAGTTTATATTTGGCTAGAAGTTCTGGTAAGTGTGTACTTTGTAACAATTGTTCACTTAAGCATTTCAAGGGTTTTACCTTCCTATTTGCAAGTTGGAGAAAGGCAGCATACTTGTTTTGTGAGTTGAAGAGTAATTCGTCTTCTACTGGTTAGGCTGTTTGCCTTTCCTTTCTTTTTGCTAATAGCTTGATTCTCTTCAACATTCTAAAATTTTTGGAAATTTCTATGAAATCTAGAAGTTTGGGTAGTTAGGGTTTTAGGTTGATTTTAGGGAGTTTTAGAGAAATTAATTAGTTGGAAGTGTTAGATTGGGTATTTCTAATGTTTCTATGAAAGAATTTTGAGCAAATAGTGTTTGAGAATCGAGATTTGATTGAGAGAGTTTGAGAGGTTTTCAGTGTAGGCTGAAAGTTAAATGTGTGAAATGAATTCAAAATCAATTTAGTATATATAGGATCGTGTTTTGAATTGATTCATGAATTGATTCAGAGAGCATATATTTAAGTATGAATTGATTCGAGTTTGAATTTATTCATCAGGTTCTTATGTGAATTAATTCTGAAATTGATAGGTATGAGTTGTTCATAGGATTCTTATGAGAATCGATTCTTGAATCGATTCATCCAGGCTTAATAAAACTTTTGAAATTTTTAAAAGTTCAAGAAACATTAAAGATTTTTGTGAATCAATTTAGGAATCAATTCATAATGTATATTTTCGAGAGTTGAATCGATTCAGAAACTAAAATAAATCCTAGAAAAATTTGAATCAATTATTGATTCAGTTTAGGAAGTCCTGAACTCAGTTTTTATACATTTTTGTTTTATAAATGTTTTCTTAACCTATTTACCAACCAATGAATTTCTCAATTACATTGAAAAACTCAGAATTCTCACATTATGTACTTGCAAAACAAACTTAGGGAAATCTACGATGCCTAAGTTAGTATTTGTAATGTACACAACAATTAAGCATAACAGATAAAAGGTATCAAAATTTATTAAAGTTAGGGGATTTGATATTTTTGGACTTGTGGTGAGAGCAACTATTATTCAACATCACGAGTTGCTTTTATTTCTCCCACACAGACCCGCAAAACAAAATTTATACTTGCTTTGTTGGTACCCAACTGGTTTTGGGTCTAGTTTTGTTAGTTAATGCAATAACATTTCTATTTGAAATGAATGTCTTAGGTAACCACACTAACTTTTCATTAGGTTTTAGCTCATAGGTACCATTTCTATATGGATAGTGTTTAGTATGGTGTCCCTTATGATTATAGTAAAAACAAGTAAAGTCTTTTTTATCATTCAAAAAATTGTTGAGTTTTATCTTTCTACTTGTTAAGCTTTGTAATGTTTTTGATAAACTGTCTATCTCAGATTCATAAGTTTGACATTGATCACATGCTTTACTCTCACTCAATGATTTTTCTACTAGGATATTCAAAACACTATTTTCTTTTTCTAATTGATTGATTTTCTTGAGCAGGCAATCATTTTCACTTTTAGCATGCTTCAATTCATTCTTGGCTTTCAATAATGAATCATACAATTTAATGCATATATCATCAATTTCTTCATCACTTCCATCATCAAAAAAATTAGATTCATTATCAGAATTAAATTCATCTCTATAGTAAAAGAATCACTCATTATCAAATACCTCATTGTCATCATTCAGTTTAGCCATTAGGTAGAGGAGGGCCTTTTCTTCTTCTTTCTCTTTATCTTCTGAATCAATTTGCTCATTTTCCCAAATAGTTAGATCAACTTTTTTATAGGACAATTTTCTTTTTCTCCTTTCATTCTTAAGCTATCTTTTCAGGTAGAGTAGGCAATCTGGTTTAAATGTTCATGTTTTTTGCATTCAAAACAAATAGGAGTAATGCTGACACCAGAGTTTCCTTAATCCATTTTATTTTGATTTCTTTTTTGTGATACTGCTATTCTCTTCTCTCTGCTCTTCTTTTCTTTAAGAATTCTTTGCAACTTTTTGCTTAGTAAGGCCATACCTTCCTTATCAATTGCATCTACATCACTCTTTGATTCTTCTTCATTAGACTCAGTTGTCTTTGCAGCCTTTAGTGCCAAGGTTTTCTTTCTTTTGTCATCACCATTTTTCTTATCTCTCTTCAGCTCTAATTCATGCTCTTCTAAATTTCCATAAAGGGTGCCCATGGAGGTATATTCAAAATTAGATTCTCTTTGTTGAAGATTTTGGTTGAGACCAAAATTGGAACAACAACACTATTTTTATCTATAGGCATAGGCAGTGGCAGACCCATGTTGGGCCTAGTGGGGGCTGAAGCCCCCACTCAATTTTTTTTTTAAAAAAGAAATGTGACAAAAGATTAAATTGAAAATTCAGTAGGGATTAAATTGAAAATATTTCTTGAAATTGGGCTTTTGTGTAAGTTTGCCCAAACTTCAGGGGGCAAACCGCAAATTTCCCATTTTGCTTATAATATAAAATTTCCCTTAGCTCAGCATCTTCCCCATTTTCTCTAGAAGCTTCCCCACGAAGCATGAACTGCCATCGGCCTATCGCCCCATGCTGTTTCTTTGGTTTCTCCTCGCTGTTCGAAGCCCCTCACCACGCTAGCTTATTTTGGTGACTTCTGGCGTGACTGTGCGCTGGTATTTTCCGATGCTCCGTCCTCCATTAGCTGGCTGAGGATTCGTTCACGCCAATCTTCTTCTCTTTCTTTGGTGCATTACAGCCAGTCGCCGGTGACATTCACTTTTGATCGACGAGCTCTTCCCGACAACCCTCCAATCCAATCAGCTCCTCCAGACCTCTGGCCAGCCTTTCTGCCAGTAGCTCTTCCTCCTCTCCTTATTTTGAAGAACCGGCCCAGCCCCCACTGATAGTAAATCCTACGTCCGCCACTGGGCATAGAATACCATTTGTTGGCTAAAAAATGAAGGAGGCCTTAGATTCAAATTTTTCAAAAAATATTAACAAGGCACTTTTAGCAAAATTAACTTGGAAGATGACTATTGCTACAAAAGACTTTTGGGTAAAGTGTTTTTCAAGTAAATATGTGAAGAATTCATATTTCCTCAATATGGATAATGTGGGGGATTATGGGCATATATGAGAGTGCAAATTGGAAAAGAGATAATTAAACAGGGTGTATACTGGATTGTGAGTCCGGGGGATTCAGTTTTGGCTCTAAAGAATCATTGGCTGCCTACGGTTGAGGGATTTATTCCTAAAATAAAAGAAGGCATGAATCCATCTAATGACTTAAAAGTTTCAAAGTTAACGTGGGAAAATCAAAGGTCATGGAATGTTGACAAGATGTGTAATTTATTCTTATAGTATGATGCTAAATAGATTTTACAGTTTCCAATATCAAGGAGAAATAAAGATTATTTAATCTGGGCACTCAATTCATCAGGCTAGTTTACGAGTAAATCAATCTATAAATCCCTAATTACTTCTGATCATCAATCAGCCAGCACAAGTCAAAATTTAGTAAAATATTCAACGAGCGAGACGTGGACAAAGCTATGGGATTTGAATTTGCACCAACAGTGTAAAATTGCTTTATGGCGAATAACAAGTGGAACACTACCTACCCCTACTTGGATTGGATCGTTGGTGAGCGTTGGGGGTACTTTTTGCCTAGTTTATGCCCAAGCTTTGGAGACGGAGTTACGCCTACTTCAAAGTTGCGAAATCACTTGTCATCTTTGGTTTAAGTTCTGTGGCTTCAATGTTTCCACACTGAATGCTCAATCTATCACGAGCTTTCTATCAATGATGATTGAAGGAGATCACCGTTTACCTGATAATGGACCAGGAATTTCGGCAATAGACTATCGAATTTGCTACTACTGTCCTCAAAAGATTGTAGCACTATCGAAATTTAATTATGCATGATGGGTGTCTGATAAACATGGCTCAAATTAAACATCTATGCTGGAAGGTTGAATCGAACCTAACAGAAGAGATGGCTAGGGCAAAGATGAAGAAGAGGAATAGGGATGAGTGGCTAGGCTCGAGTTCAAGAGGAGCCCAAATTGTACAGTTGGGTCAGAATCAAAGTAAATAGGTACCTCTTTCCTGTAATACCTCTTTCCAATAATTTTCATGGTCGTCAAATACAGGTGGAAAATGATTGCAAAACAGCAATAGATGCCCTATTGGGTGTATTGGAATGTCCATGAAGAGTTTTATTGGTATTTAAATCTATCAAAAATCTTGTTTCTTCTATGAATAATGTGAAGGTTCTTTGGTGTCCAAGAGATAGTAATGAATGAGCTCATGAAACTGCTAAATAGGTAGCACAAGAATGAGCTCATCAACAATTTATCAAAAATCTTGTATTTCTTTTGAAGGACTATTATATGACCGAGAAAATGTATTCAACTAAAGTTGTTTTCCTAAAGAATAAGAGATAAATATTTTGACCCTTTTAAGGTTTAATGATATTACGTGAATCTCCCATTTAATCTTAAAACCTATTCAGACCTTCTTGAAATATAAAAAAAATGTTACATTTAAATCTAAAATTTAAAATTTTCATCGAAAAATAAAAAGAAAAGATGATTATATAATTTTAATCTAACAATATGAGATATTCTAACTATTTTATAATGAAAGACATGCTTTGATTAAATTCAAACATTGAAATATGGTTGATAAAAAGTCAAATTTTGATATAAGTATAATGCTTTTTTTAACTGTTTGAAGTTATTTAAAGAATATTTTTAGTTAAAAATAATAATATTATGTGGATCACCTATCTAATTTCAAAATCTACTCATATTTCATTTGAAATATAAAAAAAAAATATTACGTTTAAACATAAATTTAAATTTTTCATTAATGAATGATAAGAAAAGATAATTATAAATTCAAATCAAATAATATAAAATATTCAAAGTATTTTACAGTTAAAGATATACTTTTTTTTTTGTAATGGCAGGAGTGACAAGCTAAATAACGCACACGCAACATTTTGGATTTAAACCTAAGATACTAAAGAGGAAAAACTCCAAGACAACATTGAATGTCATTGCATCATTGTGGGTACTAACGATTAAAGACATACTTTAATTAAATTCAATTAGTTAAAAAAATTACAATTACATAAATTTTTAACTTTTTCACTAATAATATTCTAGTTATTTAAGCTTGATCAAAATATATTTGATCACAATATATTTAGAATATCTCATATTAATATATTTGAATTGCATAAGTATTTTTTCTTGTCATTTCAAATTTAAATTTGGATTAAGTGTGATATTATTTTGAAATTACGTAAAAAATAATATAGCAGATCAATATATATTAATAATATGGGTATTGTTTAAAAAATTTATAAAAAATATAAAAATAGTTTAATATTATGTAATTAAATAACATGATAACGAGCATGATGTTAATTCTTTCAGGCTTGAAAATGACGGGAAACTGGTGCTGTTAGATCAGAGGCAAGAGTTTTTGCTGAGTGATACTCTTGCTGCTGACGGGAACCGGGGGCGAACGTTGAGTCGACTCGGTCGGCCACTCTGTCATGTACGGCGGTTCCAGTGACTGCGAAACCCATGAGGCCGCCGCGCAGAGGCAAATTCCACCGGCATCGTCCATGTTGTGGGTGCGTAACTTACGTCGGTTCATTGGATCCGGTGCTGGCCTCGGATCCGAAGCCTTGATGGGTTTGTATGCTTTCGCATTGTTTCTGTTTGTTCGTTCAAGCTTATTTTGCTTTCATAAAGTTGTGATCTTTTCTGAGTGTTTTTTTTTTTTTTTTGAGTCGGTAGGCTGTGAGTTGAGGGAGGGGAAAATATACTTTGCTTAGTCTGTAATTGCCTGGTGAGCCACTTAATTTATAATTTTTTTTTTTTTGCCTGTGAATTGTTAGCCTTCACTATTTACGTGGTACTTCAGAATTTTATTTTTATTGTACATAAAGCATTTCGTCAGTAATCCTACTGATTTTTGGACAATGGTAAATGAGGAAAAGGAAAATCAACGAATGGTGGAATGAGAACCTTACCAGCTGATAATAATTCAAAAAGAAAAATTTGAACTCAATTCCACTTGTTACCTCTTCCCACATAAGATTAATTGTTCTGGCAATAGGAAACAAGGTTAAGCATCTGAATTTTTACCTTTCTAGGCTTGCTTCCTGTGGCTGTGGCCTTGTCTATTTCGTGGGTTATGCTTCCTGTTGTTTATGCCATCGCACTAGAATTTGCACACAAGCATGTATACTAAAAAAAAAAAAAAAAAACTGATGAAGCCCTTTCCAGAAATGTGAGGCAATCACCAATTTTATTGCTTATATATTGGTCATGCACAAAGCTGCCGGAGTTCCCTTTCTTGATTTGTCATATGCTTTATCAACCTTGTATTGCGGATATTTGACATTTCTTAAAAGTAGTTACTTCCCTTGCCATTGGTTTTCTCATTGCACTCTAGTTTTGTATTTGTAGGATACTCTTTGGTGTTCTATAGTCTATACTGGTTGTTAATTTGTATGTATACAGCATAGAAAATATCTTCCTTGCTATGGCATTGTGCTTTCTCTTAACCTGAAAGTCTGAAACCCTAGTAATACTGTAATATCTCTGTTCTTTGCTTTTCAAACTTACCCTTTGCAGAGCTTGAAACAAAAAGAATTTTGCTTGATATTTTTAAAGAAAAGCAGAAGAAAAATGCTGAAGCTGGTACAATTCCAAGTTTCTACAAGAAGGCATGTTCTAGCATTATTTGCTTATGATTGATCTAGTATATTAATATATACACACAACATGCAATCATTAGTTTCTTCATTCCTGAAGCAAATTTTTATTTATAAACAAATTTTGGCATTTCTGTGTAGGAAACTAATTCTTCATTTTCATTATATACAAAAGCATTTTAAAATTAGCATGGATATTAATGAGCATGAGATTTATTTATGTTTGAACTTTGAAATCTAATTTGTTTTGCATACTCATGTGACATGTCATAAAACCTCCATCCGTACTGGAAATTCTGATGTGCCTTATCTTCGTCTAGAAACCTGAGGAGGGATCAATCAATCATAGGGTCCAGAGATTGGCAAAGTACCGGTTTCTTAAGGTAGCATTTTCTGGACAAACCATTTGTTGATTACATCTTCTGAAACACTTGATGTTTTAACCTGTATCATGACATTCCTTACATTCCTTGTACTTTGCTCAGAAACAATCAGATCTTTTGCTGAATGCTGATGATTTGGATGCAATGTGGGTCTGCCTAAGAGAAAATTGTGTCATTGATGATGCTACTGGTGCAGAAAAGGTCTTCCTCTTCTGTGCTTGTTTTTGCTTCAATTTGTTACTTTGGCAAAATTTGGGACAGATAGAAACATATTTTGTTTGTATTGGAGTATGGTAAATAATACTTAAATCGACAACAAAAGTCATGAGAGTGAGGGATTCAGCCAGTTTTCCAACATTCCCTGACTGGCATAAGCGATGGGTTTACTGAATCATGCATATGTACAACTACTACTAGCAAGTGTTACACATAAACATATGGCAGTCCTACTATTGGCATTAGATCTTCATTATGCCATGATAAGAGAATTAGTTTATTTCTCATGGTAGAAGTTGAATAGAATTCTCTTTGTCCTTTTTAATTGTTAGTTGATGTTTGTGTTGCCAAAGATTTTTGCTTCAACATTTTTTTACATGTTTCATAGCAATGATGTAGACATGCCCTATCTACAATGATTTTTTTTTCTATCAATAATTATTGTTTTTTTTTGTTAGGTGATTGATAAAAGTACACATTATTCTTGTAAACTAAAATAATATAACTTTGCTATATTTTCGTCTTATTGCTCTTGAAATTTTTATTACCTTTTACTATATCGATCATGTAGTTCCATGAATTGTTTCTTTGCTTATTTGTCCTTGTATTTTATCGTCAGTGACTCTCATGCATAGTTCAATTTGTTTCTTTTAGATGAATTATGAAGACTTTTGCCACATAGCATCTGTATGTGCAGAACAAATTGGTCCCAAATGCCGACGCTTTTTTAGTCCTTCTAACTTCATGAAATTTGAGAAAGATGATCAGGGAAGAATTGCCATCCTGCCCTTTTACCTTTACGTTATGCGAACGGTAGGTCACCCACTGACATTTGCTATTTTTGTGGCATGGCCATTTAATTCTCCTGAACAATAAAGTATATATAACTTGGTTTTATTATTATTTTTTTTTGTCATAACATCATTTTTTTTTCTGTATGTTTGTTTGTAACTTGATAGATCTAATGGTTATGACAGCTACTCGTTGGATTATGGTTGCACAGGTTTCGCTTACACAGGCAAGAATTGACATGAGTGAGCTCGATGAGGATTCTGATGGTTTCCTTCAGCCTCATGTATGGATTCTTATAGTTGTTATGCCTTCAAATTTTTTATACTAAACAGTTGGTTCTTGATGCCACCTTGTAAATATTGTCTTCCATGTATATCATTGTTTCACCTGGTCAATGACCTCCATTTAACAGTGTCTCTTGTTCCCCTTCCTCATTTTGATTATCTAACTCTTCAATTTTTTGCCCATGCATTCAGTTGTTATGTTCTGAATTCTGATCATGACTGTACAATCAGGGATTTCTTTTTCTTTTTTAGCCTTTTGATTTTTTTCTTAAAATTTGAGAATTCTTACTTTTGCAATGGTTTATTTTTAGTTTGAAATTTGAGGATCAATTGTAATGTTCTCTCAGACAATGGAATGTATTAGTTTTAACACTTTCGAATGCTTTTCTTCAGGAAATGGAGGCCTATATACGAGGTCTTATTCCCAATTTGGCCCAATTGAGTGATATGCCAGCAGCCTTTGTTCAAATGTATTGTCGCATTGCCGCACACAAATTCTTCTTCTTTTGTGATCTTCATAGACGAGGTTTGCATGCCTGATATATTTTAGTTGCTACCTGATATTTTATGGTCATATCATATTTCGTTATCTGTATGAACATGCTTTGTGTGATTGAGGTAATATGTGTTTGAATGAGGGGCCACAATGTAAATGGACTACAAGTGAATATGCTTTCAATCTGAGACCGTAAAACAAATGGCCCCAAATAATAGGGAATCAAAGTTTTTTATTTTAAAAGAATCCCTACCTTTCATGTTGAGGTTGACTAAGTTGGGAGGGATGATAAATACTGTCAGTATCTACCATAGGACAAGGTGGAGAAGGAGAGAATGTTTACTGAGTTGCTAATTTCTGAAAGTAAAGGCTGCCTATGCAGTTAAATTTATGCTTTCTTTCTTTCTTTCATGTTTATATAATCGTGTTTCTTACAGGAAAAGCGTGCATCAAGAAAGTGTTACTTAGTAATTGTCTCCAGGAATTAATGGAGCTTCATCAGGTAGGTTGTACAAGTTTCCTAATATCCCTAGGACCAAACCTCTTCCTGTAGTCCATGCACTTGCACGCTCTCTCTCTCTCTCTCTCTCTCTCTCTATATATATATATATATATATATATAAATATACATTTATATATATGTGCCCGCTTGTGTGTGCGTGTGATTCTTTGCCCTCATATTTATACTTCAATACATATAATTTTTTTTTTTTTTTAATTTTTGCCTTTGTTTCTAAAAGAACTTCAAACTGTGGTCTGTTCTAACTCCTCACAAGCCTGGTTTAAAGCTATGTATGCTGTGTTTGCTGTAATCTATTTCAGGAAAGTGAAGAAGAAGTCACAGACACAGAACAAGCAGAAAACTGGTTCTCTTTGACATCTGCTCAACGCACATGTGGTGGGTTTTTCACATCTTCATGAACTCATTTTCCTCTTGGTCCTGTTGGGCATCTTCTTTTGCTGTATTTTTATTAGCTTCATATTTGGCAGATTTGCATGGGTACTGGTGGAGTATTCTCCTATTTGGTTATTATTTAGTTATGTATTATTTTACATTTTTTGGGTGAAAAATGTCTCTTGCTCACATTGAAATGTTCTCATGAATATTCTTAGGTTTACAACTGTTGCCATTGTATTTGTGATTATATTCATACTCCCTGTTTCTGCAGACATGTTTCTTGCACTTGATAAGGATGCAAATGGTACATTAGGCAAGCAGGAGCTTCGAGAATATGCAGATGGGACACTGACTGAGATTTTTATTGAGAGAGGTAGAAGTTGGCACAAATACTTCAATTATCATGAAATTGCATACTCCTTTCAGGTTTCCATTCTTTTTTTTTTTTCATTTACATGTTGAGAAATTCTTGACGGAATTTTATTAAAAATAACAAAGGCAATTTGTAATGGAACAATTTCATATATGTAGCATGTCAGAACAACACTCTTATAACTTCTCTTCTAATATCTTCTATACAGAAAACTTCACCACTTGTTATTATGTTCCAAGAGTCTCAGTTGCCCTTTTTTTTTTAACATATTTCCTCTTTCCTGTAGTATTTGATGAACATGTTCGCTGTGGAAAGAGTAGTGCCGGAAATGCCCGGGAGATGGATTTTGAAAGTTTCTTGGATTTTGTTTTGGCTTTAGAAAATAAAGAGACCCCAGAAGGCTTGACATACTTGTTTCGATGCCTTGATCTTCATGGGAGAGGTTACCTTACTACAGCTGATATTCACTCCCTTTTCAGGTAAACAGTAACTGTATCAATATTCACTGAGCTTATTTATATCTAAGCATAGTGACCAGGGACAGAGCCGGGAAATTTGGCTTTTTGGGGGGGGGGTTGCAAAATACATATGCGGAATATTATCTATACAAGTCTATTTTGACATGTGTTAAGAAAATAATTAGGATTTGTGTTTGGGGAAAAGTAAAGAGAGATAGAGAAGATATTATTATGAAACTGTGCTCTACAA
>JANHAO010025783.1:0-11256 GCA_026873985.1 Saraca asoca
GAAAGATAGGGTGAATCTTAGTATTGAGATACAAACACTACATCAATGAATTACATGGCTGTTTTTTGAAAGTAGTTTCGTTTGTTCATATTTTTTAGTTCTTTTATTTTTATTTGAAATAAACAATAAAATTTAATTATTTAAAATTAAATTTATGAATAATTTTATGTATAAATTTTTATTGGATATTGTATACCATGTTAAGACGAGAAGGTGGAGGTTTGGAACCCGAATGAGTTAGCATTGTCTGGACCGATGAGAGATTTCGTAGGAGTAAATGGAGCTATGAATTTTAAAGGGATTTTGGATGCATATGACAAATTTGAAATGAGGATACTAAGATTAACGAATTACATTGGACCTAAAAGCCAAAACTTTCATTTTTATGAGAATGGTGTCACACTGAAGTTAGTATACTACCAACGTCCAATACAAAAATTTTTAGTTGTAATGCAATAATGGACGAATGTCATGGGGGTATTATGTTTTCATATATGTTACCACTGGAGGCTTGGAATTAGTGGCACACTTATGTGCCTCCAAGGATTGTGGCACCAAAGGCGGCTTTTTGTCCTACAAGTGTGGATGATAAAACTAATTCCCACTTTGACATTGGAGTCAAACAATTTCCGTGGATGGTATGGAAATGGGAAAACATTGATGAAAGTAATGCAGAGAGGGATGCCACAGTTTGACGTCATTGGTGGCAACACTACCATATAGCAGCGCTAGATGCTTAACATTTTTGGCAATAACACTACTTGCATATACAAAAAATGTTACTACTAGCAATGTTTAGTTATAGCTTTTACTGCACACCGTGCAATGCATGCATGCATGCAGCTAGCTGCATGGCTAGCCTGCAGCCATTGCATGGTATATATCATGCATTCATGAACTCAAGTAATTTTTTTTTCTTTTTCTTCCTACTAAAACCCTCTTCCTTACTTTCTTCAATTTTCACCTTCTTCTTCCATCTTCTTTTGCAACTATTGTAAGTTTCTTTTTCACTTCTTCATCTTTTTTTATCTTCATCTTTCACATTTACCAGCAACCAACATTTATTTATTTCTTTCATAAAATTTTGAAGTAAGTTTCTATATTTTTATATTTCATTATTTTTGTTTAACAATTATTTGAATATATTCTTCTGTAATTAAGTTTGTTTGATTTTGCATGATTACTGAGATGTTGATTTGAATATTTATCATGTAGTACTCTGTGTAGAGTTTTTTTTTTTATCTATTATTGAATTGATTTTTTCTTTCACTAATAATAGTAGAAAATTTGAAGTTTTAGTGATTTTAGGTTTCGAACGATTATGTTAGTGGAACAAAATTAGGATTTGAAACAGAGATAAGGTGAAAAAAATGAGAGAATTAATTAGTTGGTAAGTTTGATTGGTTTTGCATGATTATTGAGATGCTGATTTGAATAATTATCACGCAGTACTTTATGTAAATTTTTCTATTTACTATTGAATTGATTTTTTCTTGCACTAATAATGGTAGAAAATTTGAAGTTTTAGTGATTTTAGGTTTGGAACGGTTATGTTAGTGGAACAAAATTAGGATTCGAAATAGAGATTAAGTGAAAAAAATGAGAAAATTAATTCGTTGGTAAGATTGGTTAGTTTTGTATTATTATTGTGATGTTGATTTAAATAATTATCATACAGTACTCTGTGTAGATTTTTCTATCTACTATTGATTAATTTTTCTTGCACCAATAATGGTAGAAAATTTGAAGTTTTGGGATAGTTATATTAGTGGAACAAAATTAGGATTTACATAATTACTGAGATGTTGATTTGAATAATTATCATACAGTACTCTGTGTAAATTTTCTGTCTACTATTGAATTGACTTTTTCTCGCACTAATAATGGTAGAAAATTTGAAATTTTAGTGATTTTAGGTTTGGAATAGTTATGTTAGTGGAATAAAATTAGCATTCAAAATAGAGATTAGGTGAAAAAAATGAGAGAATTAATTAGTTAATAAGTTTGATTGACTTTACATAATTATTGAAACATTGATTTGAATAATTATCATGCAGTGCTCTATATAAATTTTTTAATCTATTATTGATTAATTTTTTTGTTGCACTAATAATGGTAGAAAGTCAGGAGACAAATCTCATCCATTACTTTTATGTTTCCTACATTATGTTGCTGATATTTATGAGAAAGGTAATTTTTTTAGGTATAGTTAGTAACTACCGTATAAGGTTAGGTTGATTATTTTATTAGAATTTTAGTATTTAAATTTTTTATTCATGACAAAAATGTATTGGTTCCCATAATATTCTTTTTAAAAAATATTTAGTTATTTGTGATATATTGCCAAATTATTTTATACTAACTTTATTATGATTGTCCAAATTCAAAAATGTCTATACAATCAATTATAGTTATTTACAGTAATGGAAAAATTTACGATGGCCATGAAAGTTTGACCTTTGAATGTCCAGATCTAAGAATCTTTCGGCTAGATAGGAATACCATATTAAATGATATTAAGAGGAAAATTGTGTCAAAGTTGCAAGTAGGAGCTGGAGACATGTCTCATCCATTATGTATAGGTTTCCTACATCATGCCATAGTACTATGTGTAATCAATGGTTTAGATTGCTTGATGATGATAATGTGAGCCCCATGTTTTACTGTCATGATCAATTTTCTAACCCTGGTGCACTAGAATTATATGTTGAGTTTGAAATGGATGAGAAAGAAAATAAAGAGATTAATATGACATCTCAACTAGGAAATAATGCTTATGAGGCAATAGATTTGAATTCTCAATACGTAGAAATATTCTCTCAACAAAGTTACTACCATACTATTCATAATTTTGGTGGCCCATCAAACCGTGGTGTGGTGGGTATTGTAATGCAATGTGATGACAAGTAGTATGCAGACCTATGCAGTATAGACCGTCTATACAAAGATGTTGAGGATGATGAAGAACCATTATTAGATGGCCTTGAAGTTAGGGAGGATGAGGGAATTGCTGAACATTTACCACCATATGTACCTCCGTTATCACATATGTCATATGTTAATTAGGAAGCATTGGATAGACCTGAACATCAACTGGTTGAAAATCCCATTTAGATTTATGGGTAGCAGTTTTATGTCAGTTTGGAATTTGAGAGTAAAAAGATGTCTTGCTAGCCTTGAAATGATATGTAATTGGTACACACAAAAATTATAGAAGCCATAAGTTAAAATTGACATTTATAGATGTCCATTGTACAAAATATGGTACAAAATGCAACTATCAGCTTAAGGCAAGCTTTAATTTGAAGAAAGATTGTTAGGTTATCAAAAGATATAATGGCCTATACTTGTGTCTCTATAAGCAGGTCACAAGATCACAAGTAGTTGGACTCTGATTTCATTGTCTCATACCATGCAGAGCAAATAAGAACCACATCGAACCTTCTTGTGGTAGAGATAGTACAGACAATAAAATCATAGTTCTCTTACTAAATTTCCTACAAGAAAGCTTGGCTAAGAAAATAAAAGGCTATAAGCCAAATATATGATGATTGGCATGACTCGTATTACAAGTTGCCAAGGAGGTTAGCGGTAATGAAACAAACGAACTCAAAGACCATTATGCAATTGAAAGTTAGAGATTTATATCGAGGACAATATCCTAACCTTAACAATGTGAAGTTTAAAATGCTATTCGAGGCATTTATGTATGTCTAAGATAGGTGCCTTAGAACTAATTGGGATTGAGCTCTATTGTATCTATGACTGTACTTTCTGTATTGATTTGATAATATGTAAAGGTTATTTATTCATCTTACATTGCATTTCTTGTTTGTTGCATATTAAGATGATGTCCATGGTGAGAAGTTCATTTAATAGATCCTATAAAGACTTATAGGATTGTGAGGTTAATTATTACTGATTTATAACTTCTGCACCAAAATGACATTAGTCAAGATCTAATAATTGGGCATTATTAGATCCGTGGAGACTAGACGACATTATGATTTCTCGTTTGATGAGTAGCTGACCTCACAAGCTGAGATGTAAGAGAGTTACATCTAAAAATACACGTAGACACGATTCAATTAGTTTGGAGAAATATAACTGACAATCGTGATCTTGTCAAACCTAATTAGAGATACTATATGGAGTTGCGTCAATAGTTAATCTCTAGTAGTGATCATATGACTAATCCTTTAACTTGAGATTGAGGGATATCTTTTACGTGGAAGGTTATGCTTTGACTAAGTTAAAAGTGACTCTATTCATGAGGAATAATAAAGACCTGAGTTGGGTATTTCTGAAAATGTAGCTAGATATTGCCTAATCAAGAGAGGATTTATTACCACTCTTTAGAGTGATATTCGAGGCCGCTCAACAAATTAGTTTGGCAAATTAAATCCTTACACAAGGTTGAATCGAGACTCAGATTGGATTTGAGCACTCAGATTCATTCGAGTCAAATAATTCACAAAGTTGAGAAACCATGATTAGTTATAAAGGTTGACATTTATCGATACCTTTGACTAATCTAGATATGGTAATGAAAGGATTCAATCATGTATTGAGATCATCTACAGATAGGCTTGTCACCATTGATGACTCCCGTCAAAATTTAGGTAGCTATAATAACTTGCTAGAGTCCGCTTATAGCTTTAAGTCCACAAGTAATTAATTTGAAGAAATTAATTATTAATTAAAATTAATTAGATTAATTTTATATGTCTTTAAATGGTCTGAAGGGTATTTTAGACTTTTGTTAATATTTCGGGGGCCTACCGAGTCACACGCAGAACGAAAAATGAATTATGGTCATAATTTGGATATATTAGATATCCAGGGATCAAACTACAATTTGTTGAAATTGTAGGGACCAAACTACAATTTGCTGAAATTGTAAGGACTAAAAAATAGTTTTTCAGTGAAGTAAAACAACACGTTGTTTTGGCTTCAAGCTGCTGGCCAAACGACATGTCATTTGGCTTGCCCTTTTCTTACATTACGACTACATTTTGAACGTAGAGAGAAGGAAAGGGAAAAATCAAGAAACAACTAGCTCTGCTAGGGTTTCCAACAGAGGTCTGATTTGGCTTTTGAAGCCGAAAATCTTGATCCTTTTCTCCGAGCTAGCACTTGGGTGAGGATTTGAGGCCATTGCAAGCGAATTTCCGACGTGAGCAACCATTAGAAGTTGGGACATGTGGATCGAATCTTCGGTGCAAATCGAGCCTTCATCTGTAGGAAACTCGGCCAAAGGTTGGTTAAGCTCTCTATTTAGGATTTATGATGCTAGAACACTCAAACCAACCGAATCCGGGACATTTTGCTCCATTAGGGTTTTTTGGAAATTTTTTTGATTTTTTCATTTTGAGACCGAGCAAAACCAACAATTTAGATGTTGCATTGATGCACTTCCATTTTGTAAGCCGATGCTACAAATTGATGGGACCTTTTTATATGAGAAATTCAAGCACAGCCTACTAATTGTAACCACACAAGATAGGAATCACAAAGTAGTGTCAATTGCCTTTGCAATTGTTGAAGCAAAAAATAGATCTAGTTAGTCATGGTTCTTAGGCATGATTTGAATGCACATCCCTAATGTTGACAGACTATGCCTGATATCCGATTGCCATGATGGGATTATTATAGTAGTCGAGGATGAATCCTTTGGATGACAGCCGCCTCGTGGTCACCATTGGTTTTGTATTCATTATGTGGCCAACAACTTCAATAGGCACTTCAAAAAAATAACCCTTAAGAGACATGTTATAAACATGGGTAATCATTTCCTATCACTATATATGCTGAAGTTAAACTTACATGCATTGTTTTAATTCTTGTAATCATTATTGCAGGGTATGAAGAACAACCAAGGAAGTATGATACCAGACTAAAAAAGTTGTGGTCACTAAACACTAAGGCAGGTCGATAGATGGAGGCACTTCCAAAAGAAAAGTGGGCTAAAGCATTTGACGATAGGCAACACTTTAGACACATGACAACTAACCTAGTAGAAGCAGTAAATGGTGTTCTCAAATGTGCATGGAATTTTCCCATCACGGCATTAGTGCAAAGTACCTTTTACCAGTTGACAGCCTGCTTTGTGTCACAAGGTCAAGAAGTCAATGAGAAAATTACCAATAGGTATAAATATTCAAATGACCTTACAGTTACTCTGTAGAATAATGTTGCAAGGGCCAACGCTTTCTCAATTCATACTTATGGTGGGCTAAATGGAATTTTCCAAGTCAAGACAAAATTCAATGTACACACCAATAATAGAGGTAACACACAGATTGTTAACCTCACCAAAAGGATGTGCGGCTATGGAAAATTCCAGCACTTACACTTTCCATGCTCATATGCTTTTACAGCTTGTCATATTGTTTCCACAGGTTGCTGGCACCACACTGTTGCCAGATTATTCCAGAATAAGAGAGAAAGGTTAACTGAGGTCTACCCATATTTGGAATGAGATAGACTTAGGAGGACAATGTGATAGAGAAAGGGAAGTTTGTTGATTGGTAGGAAAGAAAATGAGAGGAAAGAAAAGGGAAAGAAAATGTTATTATGACTTTTAATCCACTTGTAAACTGCTATAATTTTTTGCATCCTTTTTTTTAGATTTTAAGATAATATTTTACACATTGAATATATCAATACACTAATTTTATGCCAACAAATTTTGACTGCTCATCGCCATAGTTTATTGAAAGGTAAATAGCAAACTAATTTTACAAAAAAGTAAAAAACGTCTGCATTGTTTAGTTAGTCAGTAACCCAATATAATCAATTTATACACTCAAAGGATCAAAATTGTAATTAAACTTCTATGCTAAAAATATGCACTCCATAAAACAAGAAAAACAAGTGAAGGCTAGTAACAATGATATTTTATTTAAATTACTGCTAAAAATTTGTTTGTTGTAGCATAATCTTCTAGCATAGCTAAATTTAACAAGAATCGTTCATATTTCTATTCTATGAGAAACAATACAATAATCTCACGAAAATGAATCTGACAATCTACAAAGAGGTGTCACAGTTTGTTGTCAATAAGCATGAGAACCAACCTTCTAGATTCCATATGAACTAATATCCACCTCACCAACTATATAACTGTAAGCCAAAATGGAAAGGCCCTAGCCATGCATCTCTGCAAAGGTTAAAAGAATTAAGAACATGGCACTTGTAGCCATCAAAAAATCATAAATTTTTAGCAAAATGTAGAGCACAACATGCAAAAAGAGAGGCACAAATAATATGTCAAAGTCCTGTCCCCATTAATTGCTATAAAAGAAAACAATAGTTAATTGATCACCTGGAAGGAAGGACTGCTTGTGGCACAAAAAGAGGCCAACACCAAACACGGCAAGGCCGTGTCCTAAAACACGGCCGTATTTGGGGTTACCTAGAAATGCATAAATCCGAAGAAGGAGGCCAACGCCCAACACGGCTAGACTGTGTCCTAGGACACGATCGTGTTTGGGGCTGCCTAGAAATGCAAAAATCTACAAAAAAAGGCCAATGCCCAACACGGCTAGGCCATGTCCTAGGACACAACCGTGTTTAGGGCTGCTTGGAAATGCAAAAATTCATAGAAGGAGGCCAACGCCCAACACGGCCAAGTCGTGTCCTGGGACATAATTGTGTTTAGGGCTACTTGGAAATACGAAAATCTAGAGAAGGAGGCCAGCGCCCAGCACGACTAAGCCATGTCCTGGGACACGACCGTGTTGCATGATTTCTTTGCTTCAGTTGCTTCTATATTGTTGGAGAAGTAATATCACCAGAAAGAGCAAGAGTGAGTCTTAAAAATATAATAAGCTGTAAAATATGTTGTAAATTCAACTAAGTTATCACCTATATCACATCACAGACTTCTTGATTCAATTTGAACAACAAACACAAGTTTCATACAATGGTATGGAGTAGAGAACATGTGTTCTTGCTTCATGTGTCTCCACTCATCATTTTTTACCATAACAAACATAAATGACTTCCTCCCAGGCAAGTAACAAATTAGACCTTTATTTCTGAGTCAATTACTCTATATTGAATAGATTATATTAAACAGTAATAATAAGCAAAGGTAAGTAAAATGACTGAGATCCACTGCATTATGGTAAAATAACAACAAAAGACAATAATAATGACAATAATAATAATAATATTAATTATAGCAGTACATGGACGATTAACTTAGTATTAAGATTATAGTTTCTTAACTTAGGGTTCAAATTTCTTGATTACATAATAAATGGTGCAACAATACAAAGATTTCAATGAATCCCTTCAGCAACAGTAACCTTGGTCGTGTAAAAAAGGTTAAGGAAGACTGCCACTCGAATTGAAGTGTGTTCAAAGGCAGCCAGTATTTGCCATTAATTGATACAACACGTTAACCCTTAGTGAGCGCGGCACTCTAAAGAACTCACGTTTCACCTACTTATCTCAACATAAAAATCTGTAGCACTTCATTTGTAGCTCTGGCACTATCTTAAGTTTATCCCGCTCAGCCTACACATTCTCCTTACTATAAAAATAAGGCCTACTCTGCTTGAGAATGGTACGACCCCTCTATGCAATTTCAACCTGTCTTTAAAGCACTTCAACTGACTTACTATAGGAGGAGTTCACCTCTTTAATGACATTGGTTAGTTTGTCAATTGTCATTGCCATTTTCTCCAAATGAGTTTACAGAATGTCCCTCATAGGCGTCTTACGCTTCAACCTTCTAAAGGAAGACATTCCATGGCTGTGATTTGAGTTTGCACCAGATGGACTGAAACCATCCATGTTCCCAACCAATAGGGCATCATCACCCATGTTGAGGTGAGTTCCATCAAGGTCAATGCCCTCAATACCATCGTTCATATTGATTTCATCCATATCCCATCAAGTAATCATTTCAGTACCACTTTCAGCAAATCTGCTTGTAGCTCTATCTATAGCATATAGATTAAATAACTTGTCATAGTGTTGGACTTTGGTTCTCATCCACTTCGCCACCTCAGGCTTAGCCTCTAAAGTGAGTTAAATTGAAATTAGTTGCTTATAATCACTATTGCTTGCACTACGCATAATTCAAATATTCATCAAGAAAGAACCATATGGTATGTATGTGTATAGGCATAACTTACCTCACATATCTCTTTTCAGACATGTGGCTCTGCCTCAAACAGTTGGCTGACCGGATCCCAGCAAATCCACTCCAACTATTGAAAAGATCATAACATTTTCTGAAATGATCTTTCAAGGTCTTAAGTTGATTTTTAATGTGTTCTTTTCTGATGGATGGTCCAAATGTAGCTTGGAGGGTGTTCACCACCTCGGTATACCCTATTGTAGATAATGAGCCATTAATAAAATTTCCTCTTGTCCATTGCTCCAGCATGGAATTAACTAAACAAGCATCCATTTGTTCGATCCATCTCAAAGTTGCATGTATGGATGTTCCAGCCTCAGATGTTGACCTCTTCGCTTATGACATATTGTGTTCTACAAAGCAACCAAGGTTAATTGTTTAAAGTAAAGTAACAAGCTCAAACATAAATTGTGGCATCAATAATGGCTAAGAAGAATATATTACACAGACATCCAATTAACTAAGGTTCATATCATAAAAGTCATACAAACACACGAAATCCATAAGACTACAGCTAATGCAATATATATGCTTATAAGTTTTATGCATAATCCACATATGGGCTGCTATGTTATCCCTTAATTGTAATACTGCCCTATAGTCCACATCAGGTGTGGCAGAGTGTTGTAATTTTCTATCAACCTCCTTAATTAACCTCTTATCAGGATCCTCCCTCATTAAGAAATTATGAAGTATACAACACGTTATGACAATCTCTCTCATGGTTTGGTAGGCATAAGTTGGTTTAATTGCCCCAACTATTATTGGAAATCTTTTCTTCAACACTTTGAATGTCTGTTCAATGACATTACACAATGAAGCATGGCGATGGTTGAACAATTTGTTTGCATTTTGTGGCAGATGATGGGAATACTCCTTTGAATGATAGCGAATGCCTCTATATGGTGTAAGTAAACCACGTCTCAACTGAAATCCAGCATCCCCAAGATAAAATTTTCCAACATGTATGCACAAAATTCCCATGTGAACATGTGCAAAAAACCAATACACAATGTATGCAAGTTTAAAGATCTACCTAGAATGAGTTTTAATTTATCTTCCCTGCTCAACGCATTCTTTAGCACCTTTGATATGTGAATCTCATTCCAAAGTCACAGGTTGCTAAGATGTTTTGGGTGGGCCATTGTTTTCTTCTCCTGAATCAGGTAGCAGATTCTATTGGGACCTTCACCTAGTTATGTGTGCCATCCACGGCTCTAATGCAATCCTAGGCCATAAAACAAGCATATGTCAACATGTTCCACAACATTACCAGCCAAAAACAAGCAAAAAGCAAACAGAAGCGCACCAAAAAGTAAGGATAGTATTTGTTATTGTGCAGTATTTATGGAGAGACATGGGATCCAGAAGGTTGCACTAGGAACTCCTTCCCAAGTGAGATAACAGCTCGCAACACAGTATGAAAGTGTCATCTGATTGTCTCTCTAGAATGATGGAAGAAAAAGAACACGGTCCGATGTTTGACATTATGGGATAGGATGTGGAGAAATCTCCTAACTTGCTCTTTCACCATGGCCTGAAAAGAATCCTTCACCCTACCAGTGCCTTGTAATTTCTGACACAAGTGAAGAAATGCACATGGGCTTATACATATGACATCACGACAGTTTGCTGCATGCAGTAGTTGATGCATTAATTGTTGTCATATTCTAGCTCTTTTTACCCTCACATCACCAATGGGTGGATGGATATTTTCTGACACCAACTGGACTAAATGCAAGGCATGCACAATGTAATAAATTACTTATAACACACAATATGTCTGACGATTTTTCCAATCCAACTACATTTGAGTGAGGTGATTACCTCCATTTATCACTCCAAAACTAGTAATTTATTTTACATGATATGCATCATCATATATATTGTATGGACCTTTGTCCATGGGGGAATCATTGTTACCCTGGCTGTCCATCCAATTAACATGCAACCATGCAATAAAAGCATAAAGGTTATGTCACACGGAAACAACGAATGAGGCAAAAGCATTCAATGTATAAGTGAACATCGAGAAAACATCATCAAAGTAGTCACTCAATCCAACCACACATACAACCTATAACACCTCATGAAAGTACATT